>JAOTQJ010115817.1:0-10832 GCA_025642045.1 Solanum sejunctum
TACATAGGTCCCAATACTTTATTAAATCGAACCAATTAAGGACGTTCGGGGTTTAAATTATGTTGTGGGTCCTAACACTAGCATTGTTGAAGGATACCTAAATCTTGAAGGATAAGGTAAGTGGAAATTTCCATGAATTTGTTATACTTATCCCATGTCAAATAAGAAATATATGCTACTCATGCTTGTGAACAAAGGTCAGACAACATGTGTTTAGAAAGTTGCTGCACACTTGCCTTTTTATTAGTGACTTATCTATGATTTGTGTGTTGTATGTTGAAGACAATTTGATGTTCTTAACATGGTTTGAGTTATAGATATTAATCTAAAGTTGCTACCCTTATTTTGTTTCATTTAAAAAATAAGTTTTATTGTGCTATCTTAAGTGTGATTTTGATTGGAACATGTGGGCGGATGGATTGAAGGCTATTACCTCACGTCTTTCATGACTGCTTTAGTACTATTTTGAGACTATTTTAAGGATGTTTTTATGTATAGATGTGTTGAGGATGGTTTGGGTAAAGTTAAAACAAGTTCAAGATTATTGACGTCGAGATATAGCGAGAATATGAATGTGATACTACCTATTTGTGTGTTGTGCAAGATTGTCATATCCTGTACCTTATGAACTATTACAATAGTTATAAGGGTCTAAAACAAGATGTATATGACATGTACATAAGAATGGTTGTCAGAAAATACGATTATAAGTGAAAAGGTTGAAGGAATGCCTTTGGGTCACTAATTATAAGCTTGCTGCCCGGGTGTTAGTTTTTATGATATTGGGCTACCAAGCAGTGTTTCTTTGCTACTAATACTAGTCTTATTTCCTATATATTATACTAAATATTTGAGGGAAAAAGCAGTCACTCCAAGGTAGTAACGAGGTCATACAACGACGTATGTAAGGCTACTTAATTTCATATTATTTAGCATTAAACATACATCTTTCCTCCGCAAATAAAGGCACTTACCAACTCTGACACAACATTTAACCATGTCTCAACTCTTTCACATGTTCATATGCTCCCATACATAGTCACCTTCAAATATGCATACATACTTTGATGCCAAGATACACGAGTTCGTTCTACTAAATGAAGTCATGTGTTGTTCCACCTCCTATGTATTTCATTATTTATGTAACCTACTGATTTCATAATGAAGTTGTCTTTTGTGATTATATATATGCCATATGTTATATCTATAGTCCTACAGCTCTAATAATATGACCACCAAAAGAATCATCTCAAAGGTAATTGAAAGATAAAGTATATTACTTGTTGATGGGTTGTAACTTAAGGGGTGGAAGAATCACCTAGCCAGGGTCGATCCTATCGTGGGAGGTAGCCCAAGGGGAGAAAGCAAAAGCCTAGCCAGGGCTGATCTTGATATAGATTTACCACTGATCAACTGGTCATTTGTATTACTTGTTGTGCAGATTATACAGTAAAAGTAAAGTTATAAAAAGAACATAAAGTATATGATCCCACAGTATAACTAAAGGTGGTCTCTTATCCTACACCAGTGCATAGTTTCATTTGAGTTGTTACTTTATATACAGTATTTCTTGCCTTATATATTTAGTACATTATCTCATATTGATGTACCTTATGGGGACCTGCATTTCATGCTGCAGGTACAGGTGCTAGTAGATCTCCCTAGTAGGAGTACAAAATATCTAGCTGCTATTACCAAGTCCAAGTTACTTTGGAGTTTTGTGTATCTAGCATTTATATTTTTGTATTATACTGTTGGATGAGGCAGGGCCTGTCCCGACCCTTATCAAATACTTTTCCTTATCTAGAGGCTTTGTAGACTACATAAATTAAAGTATGGTCATGTCTTGTACTTTAGACACCGTGGCCCCAACGGCCTAGCCATATGCATTTTCTTTTGGCTTGTTATTGCTGTTTACTTTCTTAAAGACAAGTTGAATGTAGAAATCCATTATAATATGTATAGAAATTGTATAGATACTAGTTAGTTCTCCTAGGGCGTATTACAATGGGTGCCAGTCCACCTTAATGGGACTTTAGTGGTGATACCTGTCATCTACTTTTCTTTTCCTATTTGTCACTACCTTGGTCGTGATCGTGATAGTAGGCGGGGTTTGGCCACCACCAAAGAACAATTATAATAAAGGGAAATGGACAATATATGCAAAATCCCAATCATAGAAATGCAATAAACCTAGGTTATCTCAAGTCAACTACCCATGGTTCCCACAACCCCAAGTTGTGGGTGCTTAGCTACTCATGACTAAGGAAAAACAAGCAAAAATTCACATACAAGACATAAATGAGAGTTTTACCACCAATAATGAAGAGTGTAGGCACCACAAGTTGCAAAACTAAAAGCTCGATGTATCAACAATGAGTACAATGTAAGATTTGTAATCCTCAAAAATAGGTTTCCCAAGAGAGAACAATAAACTAATCTAAAAACCTAAAAACGTTTCAAAAGATGATTGTAAAATGTCTCCTGGTTGAACTCCTTCGTAAACCCTAGATTAAACTATATATAGTATTTATAAAATAACCCTAGAATTTACATAGAAAAGACAACTAATAGCTGATAAGTCTCGCAGGTATAATACGTAGAATGACCTATAAGTCGTAGCCAGGGTCTCGTATCAGGTTATTGGCATCTTAGACTAAATCGGTACGACCTATAAGTACGAGTCATTGCTTGAGCTACAATTCGTATGTTCTTCTTGTAGTCTTGGTCTTCAATTTTTAGTCCAACATTTTGGCTCTTTGATTTCTTCTATGAGTCCACCTATACGAGTCGTAATGTAACTTATGAATCATGGGATGGCCTCATAGGGGTGACCTCCACTTAGCAAATTTCTGAATTTTTGGTCTCTGATTCTTGCTATGACACACCCTATGACTCGTATCTTGGGCTATGGCTCATAACTATGCTCGTATGTCCTAAGCTTCAACAAAATCTGCAATGTTTCCTCAAAATCATGCGAACCTAACTATTCTACAAAACAAAACACAAAAACACATAAAAACCATAAAGTCGCATTAAAAACTCACAAAATTCCTTGTTTTAGGCATCAAATATGTTGTATTTTGACAACACATCAACACCCTTAACTTAAAATTGTTGCTTGTCCTCAAGCGATGACTTGATCTACGCAAATAAAGATAAATAAATAGTATCTATACTAATGACATATACCATAACTCCTTTGATTTAGGTACCGAACTACTATTTTAAAAATAGGATTGCAATGTTTTTAAGCAAACAAGAACATAATGAGATACTTGGCAATCCAACTATGACAAGCTAAGGAGCATCAACTATCCACAATCACTCATATAATCTTATGCTAGTCAAGTACAGGAAATGCCCTCACTGGAAAGAAGTCCCTCATACTCACTCAAAAGCATTTAGAACTCAAGGACTGTGGAAGCATTCTCACTTTCACAATTGAAATTCAGTTCATATTGACTAACACCATAGACTGTTCTCTATACTTATCTTCTAGCTTGGTGATAAAGTGGAGTTGGATCAATTTAGGACTTATAGGCTTGTAACATAGGCTCACGGTGCTTTGGTATGGTACTTTGGGCAAGTAGTGACTAAAAGCTAAACTTGAACCATGTTTACCAACACTTTTTTGCTTTTATAATCGAAACCTTTTTAATTAATCCACCCTTATTTTCTTGTTTTGAACTTTTCTTGAGTGCTTTCTTTCTCTTTTTTAGCTATACCTCAATTTCAAACTCATTTTTGCTACTTTTTCTCAACTCAAGGCACTTTTCGTTACTTTTTCTTCACTCAGTTTATTATTTTTCATTTATTTCTCGATTTTCCAACTAACTACTTTATTATTATTACTTTAACACAATAAGGGCCACCCTCTACATAGGCTTTTAGCCTTAGGTGAAGTGCACAATATCTATGCCCCAAACCATGGCCACAACTTGTAGCCACCCTCAACTTAGGCTTTTAGACTCAATTAAGATTCACATGTCCATGGATAGACCAAGGCCAATATTAAGGTATTTCATCAAACAAAGTTAAGCTATCAAGGTATCAAGAAAGAATGAGTACTTGAGAAGCTCAAAAATTTGGACCAAGGGATTCACTCACTCATCTGGTTAGTCATTTAGGCTAAAAGTGGGTTCACTCAAACAACAAGGGCCTAAGATCCTTTCCATATCCACCATATCACCAAACCAATCTTAGAGTACTAAGGCAGGTTCTTGGTTCATACAAGATCCATGAATGAAACAAAATAAGCTCACAACACACATGGCAACTGCATCCACAATCAAGTATAGACTCAAAGGTCATGCTTTTAGTCACAACTTGCCTTCATAATATCAGAACAAACATTTCTAAAAATTCAAAGATATATGAATGCATCAACAACTACAATCTTAAAAATTTTAAGGGTACACAATATTTCATCAAAACTTTCAAAATACATCGAAAAATTATGTATATACCAATACATAACACTACTATGAATTTACATATTATCTATACTACATAAACATATCGCTTTAACCAAAAAATAAACATCCACAAGGAAAAAGAATCAGGACAAGAAAATCTTAGGATAAAAAATAGGGGAAGTTATAGACTCGAGGCTACTCAGACTTCATCTTAATCCATAACTTCGCACACCCCACAAAAATAGGATACTTTGTCCTCAAAGGAAAGACAAGAATGAAAACAAAACACGATAATATAGATATATATATATATACATTAAAAACCAAAAAGTAACATCCAAAGTATAAGTAAAAAATAACATCCAAACTAAAAATATTTAAACACAGCCAAAAATCAACATAATGAAAAGATTGTCTAATAAGAGAATATCCATCATGACAAAATAGAAACTAGGGTCAAAAGAAGTCAAACATCATGGTGCATCATGCACCGGTCTTTGGTTGGTCTGTAGGGTCCTGGGGCATCAACTTCTCTGCAGCAGTACCAGAAGTACCCTCTTCATGTAGGGTGTACTACTCTCACTCTCTCCGAATAGCCGCCAATAATAGCGACTCCTACACCACCTCCTCTGGTATGGGCTCCTCCTCCGATCTCTGCCTCTTCGGGGTTGGCTCTTGGTCATCACTACGCTCAAAGGGCCTCTTTCTATGGATGTTTGGATGATCGACCAACCATTCCAATGCCTCATCGTCTACTGGTGCCACCTGCTGCCAACATTTGTAATAATTTGGCCTTAAACTTGGCCAACTCCTCGGTCATAACACTTATCTTAGTGGGCCGAGCTCCCTCAAGTCACCGCTGGACTCTCGCCTTAAAGGCATCTACTCGGGCATTCACCACCCTAACTCTCTCATCTACCACATCACAGGCGAATGCCTTTATCCTCTCCTTAGGGTCCTGTACAGTTTAGTCAACCCATGACCGAACCCATGCTAATAAAACTTGAAGCCTGGGCTCTGCGGTAGCCACCCTGCTTAACAATGCCTGAAAAGCAACAACAGAAATAATAGAATTAACTTGTAGTGAAACTACTACTGGGGTTGGAGTGCTATAGGATGGTGTGGACTCAATCTCCACAACTGACGTGGGATTTGTAGCAATTGAATAGTACTGACAATGGCTGGAGGTGCACTCAAAGTCAGAGGCTCCACTGGGGATGGCTCTGAAAGAGGAGGAGCTGCTCATAGTAAGGCAATTGGGTTCTCGTCAGTCTTTATCAGGTTAGGATCCATGTTATGTATGGCCTCTACATGAGGGTCTCAGTAGGGGTCAATAGGAACATCTTCTGCACTGCATAATCAATGAATCAGAACTGGGAATGGCAGTGAGGTGTTCGTCTGAGCTACAGCCTCGTGAATCCGCTAAAAAATAATCCAGGCCTAATCTATAACATAACCAGCTAGAATATCGGCCAACAGCACTGCTCTTCTAGGGGGATCATATTATCTATAAAGGTTGTTCTAATGCTCCAACAGATAATGAACCACCAAAACTTGGCCCAGAATAAGAGGCAGGCTTTCACAATTAGATTTGCATGGTTTTTAACCCACGTTAGCTTGACACCTGCCTTACAAATCTGACTGGCAATCCACTTCAGAAGCTCTGTCATGGCCCCGATATCCTTCCTAGTCACTGCTCTTCTTATTTTAGAAATATGACCATCGTACTCTATGGTAGACTGAGGTACTTGATAAGTGGGAACAAACTAAACTTGTTGGATTATCTCCTCTGAAATATCAACCTTCTTGCCCTAGACTGTCACCACTTGTAGCCTCAGCTACTCAATTGGCTTCTTATTCTTTAGCAACCCCTAGCAGAGTATAGAAAGATATGCCGCATAGAACTCATATACTACGTAAGAGCCACATCTGCCCAGCTACTGTGTATCCATCGCAGTCCATACTCATCTAACCTAGTATCTAGTCTGGGCACTCTATCTAATCTGGAGGCATTCAATCTGGACTCCTCATGAAATAAGCAGACCTGTTTGCCTTGCCCCTTTGTCTCTAACTCTTGGTCGTAAATTTCTTTCATACTCGCAACACACCATCTGCGGTTAGCTGAGGGTTGGGACTAGACTTTCTCTTGCTGGGTCTGAGAGATGCTCTCCGACTTTGACTTTGAACCTGATTGTGAGGGGGTCATTTGAGGAAGGCTGCTATCTGGCCCGTCCCTGTTACCCTGTTGTTCCTCCTCTTCAGACTAGGAGAAACTGCTAACTTTTATGGGCGTTTGTGCTTCTATCACCTGGGTGTGGGGTCTATTACCTTCAGGGTCTACCCTGACTCCGTGGACTTCCACAGAGCCCTTAGATTGCTCAGTCTCGAAGGATTCATCCATCAACCTCCATTAGAGAGTTTGAATTACCTATTTGTCTTTTGGGGGCATTTTATCTACAAACTGACCAAATAGCAACATATATAAGTTCAAGATATTTGATCCATTAAAACTCATAACAAAGGACAAGAAACAAAAAAAAAATTAAAAGCAGATAGTCACTGATACAACTGCAGGTTTGCAGATACAAGGGCAGTTATGATTCATAGGGTAACCTATGAGTCGTAGACTATCCTTGTAGAAGCACAAATCCCATAGAAATGCTTTTTGATCTTAGATATGAGACACAGTTATGACTCATAGGGGAACCAACAATTCATAGTCTAGGCTCGTACTTATTTTCAGAAGCATTTTTCAGAACTCAGATTAGCTTATGAGACCCTTATTATGAATCATTGTAGGCACTATGAGTCATATGTTCATCTCATATGAGAAACATGAAGGAACCACCAATGATTGATGCTTGCTATAAGGGACTACTACTACTCGTATAAGGATATATGAGTGATAGGATTGCCTTATAGCTTAAAACAGAAGTCACTAGTATTGCCTATCATTTTCTCACAATAAGCACAAACTAAACACGTCATTGTAAATACTTAAGCACATAAGAGCAATACAATATAGTCAACACATAAGCAATCCCTCAGTAACATCATAAATTAAGAACAACTATCATCCCTAAGAATCAAACTCACTTTCACAAAACGTCAAGCACACTGCCAAGAAAACACTTTCAAAGCTCATACTTGATATCTACAAGATATTCCATAGAGATGCAATTGTCATTCAGATCATTTCAATCAAGTCCAATAGGTTGAAGCATATGAAATATAACCATACCTCCTAAATTCCAATCCCAATAACAATGCACACACTAGTTTGGAAAAAACTAAGCTTCACATTTCATAAACCAATAATTTCCGCATTTGCACATAAGCCCTAGGTTTCTTGTCTAAAACAAAAAATAACAATATGGCATGATTAAACATGGTCGAAATTAGCATACACTTAACTAAGTAATAGGTTCACCATAAAAGAGTGCTAAATTTAACTATGAATCGTATCAATTTATTGAATAAACAAACCAAAGCGAAAAGAATCATAAATCACACCAAAACCCTGGAAAATGGTAACTTAGCGAGAGTCCTTGCAGGAAAATGATGTGGGTAGTTGGGATTTTTCTCAGAAAAGAGAAATATAGAGTGAAATTGGGAAGGGATCGTCAGTCTTAGGGCTTGGAATTGATTTTAGGGGCCAAATGTTATTTTGACCCCTTATACAAGTAAATCAGGTCATGAGTTAAAAAGCTTTAATCGAGGCTATGAGACCCCAACTATGTTCTACGCCTCATAGTTCTTGGCCTCGTAGTGGGCCTAACACTTGTTAAAATTTAGGAACATATCTGGACAGTACGAACCATACTTACAACTCATAGATAGTCCTATGAGTTGTAAGGTTGGCTCATAGTAATCGTGCTAACTTCTGATACTCACTGTTTCTATCTATGAGGCATGACTATGAGTCATAATGAAAACTATGACTCGTAGGATTGATCGTAGAGGCTGCTCCAAGTGCCATTTTTTAGATCTTCAGTTGTTCAATTTTTCACCTGTAAACTAAATCTCAAAACAAAACAATTCCCAAAATATTACAAATGCATCAATGTTTTTCATCATAAAACAAACTCACACTACCTAAAAATCTAAACAACCAAAAACGCTTAAAATAAGCCGACAATTATCAACCATACTTAGGTTGCCTCCCAAGAAGTGCCTTGTTTAACGTCATGGCTCGACTTTGTCATCATCCTTAATCAACTATCATCAAAGGTACACACCTCACTCTTGCACTCATCTGGTTATTTCATGGATTGGCAAATATCGAACACGACCTCTGCATCATTAACCCTAAACCTAGTTGACCCGAATCCATATCTACTGGGCTCTTCCAGTGGCTAGAAATGGTCTTTCCAATATGATAGGCACCTTAAAATTAACTTTGTAGTCAAGGATCACAAAATCTGCGAGAACATGAATTTATCAACTTTAACAAGCATATCCAAAAGTATTCCCTCCGGCTTTTTAATGGTTTGATCCGCCATAAACAACCTCATTCTTATTGGGCTAGGAGTACCAAGGCCAAGCTTTTTGAATACAACAAGAGCACTAGATTGATGCTTGCTCCTAAGTCACATAATGCTCTTGTGAACTCAACATCACTAATAGTCCAAGGGATGGTGAATGCACTCGGGTCCTCTCATTTTTTCACAAGGCATTTGGTTATAATAACACTATATTGTTATAGTTCTTATGAGAACTCTTGGCTCAAAGTACATTTCTTGGTCACCAAATCCTTCATGTACTTGGCATACCCGAGCATTTTCTCCAAGGCCTCTAGAAGGGCAATGTTGATGGTGAGTTACTTCAACATTGAGAGGAAGTGTTTGAATTTACCACCCTCTTCCTTTTTCTTAAGACTTTGAGGGAAAGAAGAAGGGGGTTTGGTAATTGATTTTAATTTATAGTGCTCCCTTTCCTCTTTTTGTTGCATGCCAACAACCTTTGAATCTTCTCCATCAACCACGACTTCAACATCAAGACCCTTCTCAACAACTTCATCTACAATTACTGACATAGGGGGATCTATGGTGCGTTTGCCACTCTTGGTCATCACCGCTATGTAATGCCATTCATTCTTTGGGTTTTGAACCATATTGCTTGGTAATAAGTGCCCGAATTGCTGTTCAAGTTGGTTAATCGCCACTGAGTGAGACTCTATTTTTTGGTTTATCCTTGAGTTATCCACTTTAATTCCCTTTAAAGTCTCATCTTGGTGGTTAGCTCACTTCAACAACTTTTCGAACATTTCTTCAATCCTGGAGCTGCTTGATTTAGCATCACGATTGTGAGGTGGCACATAAGGACCATTCCTGTAGCCCTCTCTTCTTCCCCACTCGGCATATAACACACATCTCTCTCTCTCATAGTATCCTCCCTGGTTGTCTCCATACACCCCATCACGGTTGAAGTTCCAACCTTGATTGTTGGACCTTTACCCTTAATAGTTCGAATTGGACCCTTGGGGCTTATTTCGGAAATCCGTCGCTTGGTTGCTTACAAAACAAGCATCCTCATCATATGTCACGCCCCAAGTTGCCATTAGGGAGGATTGGTAACCTTGCCGATAAGACTTGGGAGAATTAATCTATATCTATTGGCTTGTTTACATATTATAATTAACTTTCTATGTTTGACATGCTTATAGGGAGATAAATGGTTATAACAAGATAAAAGGAGATGCGTATATCTAGGCCATTGGGGCCATAGTGCCTAATGTACGATACATGACCACACTTTAGTTTACATAGTCTACATAGCCCCTTGTCGAGAGAAAGTATCCATAAATATTCGGGATAGACCCCTTCTGAATTAACTATATAATATAAATATATAAACTCAAAATACGCACAAAGCTCCGGAATAACCTGGAGCTTGGTAACGACAGCTGAATGTCTTGAACTCTACTGGGAAGATCTATTAGCACCTGTACCTGCATCATGAAATGCAGGTCCCCAAGAAGGGACTCAGTACGAGATAGTGTACTGAATATGTAAGGCAACAAATACTATACATGAAATATAACTCAAAAGAAATTATACACTGATTGCGGATAAGAGACCATCTTTAATTATACTTTGGAATCAAGTACTTTATGTTCTTTATATTGTTTTACCTTTACTGTAAAATCTGTATTGTAAAATCTATGCTCATCTGTACTCAAATGACCAACTGATCAGTGGTTAACTGTATCGGGATCGTCCCCATGCTAGGTTCTCAATGAACCCCCTCGGGCTACCACCCATAAAACTGTATTGGGATCATCCCAATGCTAGGTTCGCAATAAACCCCCTTGGGCTACCACCCATCAAAACTGTAGACTTAATCTTTCAGTTACCTTTGAGATGATTCTTTTGGTGGTCATAATATTAGAGAAATAAAGCTATATATGCAGCA
>JAOTQJ010115838.1:0-10830 GCA_025642045.1 Solanum sejunctum
GATTAAAGGTAGTTAATTAGTTTGTTGAATGATTAGATATTTTAATTAGTTAGTTAGATGGAGTCAATCCTATATGGCGGAGATACACACTATAAATGTGTGGAAGCACACTTATATATATATACTTGTACACAATAAAATGAAAGAGAATACACAATTCATTTTCCCCAAATATTTCTCTTTGCGTTTTCATCTTCTTCTCCAAGTTTTCTGCTTGTCTTCTTCATCGCCATTTTGCATCTCAAGTGAGGATTTTTTCAGAATAATGTGAAGCAGACATAATAAGAAAATCACATTCATTAAATGCGTTTTATGAATTAAGGGGTCATTAACACATAAAACGCATGCAGCGAGTGTGTTTTATGAACAAATAGGTCATCAACACATAAAAGATATTTAGACTGCATTTTATGAACAAATAGTTAAAATGGACTCAATTTAGGCAGATTTACGTGTCACCTACCTTTTAGTTGAGCAATTTTATCTTGAAAAATTATCTTTCAAAAATTCCACCGTGTATATATTTTTAAATTCCTTTTTATATTCTTATTTGCTCTTGTCCAAAAAGATTCAGGATGATATGTTATGCGAGCAACCTTTAATTAGGGATATTACCGTATTCAAAAACAAAATATACAAATTTATCTCAAAATACATTATTTTTAATAAATTATATTTTAATCTATTTGTACTCCACACCATTAATATAAAAATATTCAAAAGAATTCAACATTCAAATTGTATTAATAATCTACTCTGCATATGCGATTAGTATCCATGAGGTAAATAGTACTTCTCATGTTCATAGCTGTCACGACCCAACCCAAGGGCCGTGATTGGTGCCGATAGGGTACCTAGACATACACTATACCAAATTTTCATTCACCACATCTAAGGAATTTCACGAAATTTCGATAGAGTTTCCTCTATTTTTCTAACCACCCCCACCTGCAAACAACGAACCCAACAGTAAGAGACATTGCCATATGAACATATATATATATACAAAGGCGGGCCGACAAGGTCATCGTGGCGGCAGAACCGCCCAACAAACACATCATACAAACAAGATCATACCAACATAGTTTCCCACACCCATATGTATCCACAGACCTCTATGTACAGAAAACGGACCACAAGACGGGACAGGACCTCGTCATACCCTCAAATATATAACATGTTAAGAATCAGTTTGTGAAGTCAGTCAAATTGGTGAGGTCTAATCATGGTACAGAATTTGTTAATTCAATGTGTGACAAATTATTTAAAGAATTGGGTGTGATTCATCGAAGGACTTGTCCATATACTCCACAGTAAAATGGAGTTTCTAGAAGAAAACATAGGCAATTGTTGGAAATTACAAGAGTATTAAGGCTTCAAGCCAAGATGCCTCTAAGGTACTGGGGACATTGTGTACTTGTTACAACTTATCTTATTAATAGGTTACCGAGCAGTGTGGTTAACCACCAAACTCGTTATGAAAGGCTATATGCTTTAAGCTAATCTTATCTCATTGGAGAGTACTTGGGTGTTTATGTTTACCAAAAGACTCCCGGAACATGACAAAATGATGCCAAAATTAAAGTTAGCGGTACATACGGGCTATTCAGAGATACAAGAAAGGTATATATTGTTTGATCTGACAGAAGGACGTTTGGAGTTTAACTTACATTACGGGTCCTAACAATAGCTGTATTCATAATCTACCCTACACATTCAACTTTCAAATGGATCCATGAGTTAAATAGTACTTCTATTCACATTTGTGTTAAAATTAAATAAGCATACAAATTTGTATATAAAAAAGATACAATAATAAAGTACAACATAACATGTATCTCCAACCCATTGCATTCTAAAATATATGCACTGTAATCAATTTGTATTTCGAAAACTATTATTGCATCTGTAGATTAAAATGTATTTCTGCAATTCAAATTTATAGTAGGAAAAGTTGAGGAAGCAAATTTTATATCAACAAAGATGGGAAATTTTAATAACTCAATTGGTTGGCTATCTGAACTCCTACGTGTTAGTGAGGGTTCGATTCCCCACATTGTAATTCTCTCCCTACTTCCCTTTCCCTACCCCAATTTTTTTTTAAAAAAATTAACGAAGATTAAAATAACACAAGCATACAAAATTCAATTTAAAATCAAAATACATCCAAAATCAAACTTTCAATTGACGGGTTCACAACATATTAAATTCAAAATAAAACATTCAAAATATTAAGGTTAAAGACAAATTAAATTCAAAAGTAAAATGATTTGAATGAAATACTTGATTGATTTTAACACAAATTTGAAATCTAAGTATCAATCTCTTTTTTTCTGGCCATAAATTATCAATAGAGGATGAATAAGATGAAAGAATAACTGAAAAGTATCCTCTCCTAATTTATAACATAAGTAATTGAAAATTTTAAAGAATTACCATATTTGAAAGATTCTCTCTCATGTTTTTACCTAATTTATTATTTATTAATTATATTCTATTATTTTTTTTGAAAAAAAATACATAAATCAAGTGAATAACAACTCAACATATAATTATTTTTAATAATATATTATATCAAAAGTATAGCTATTTTGAAAATTTCCTCAAATAATAAAGAGGCATATCCATTTTTTTAAGTTTAAAATATATTATTTTCAATAATTAAATTTACAATCAAAATTTTAATAATTTCTAAGTTTTTAAAATCATATCATGAAAAAAAGAGGAGAAGTATCTAGGAGGCTCTAGTTAATTGCGTAACCGTATCTTCTAAGATATCCGAAGAAATTGCGTAAGCGCTGAGCAATAGGGCCCATGAAAAGTCGCTATAAATACAAATCCCCCTTTTCGACCTAATCCCCAAATCATTATTCTCCTCAAGCGCAACTTCTCTCAAGAAAAGCACCTCTTTTTCCTCTCATTCTCTCGATAATCTTCTGTCGCACCACTTCTCCTTCTCAAGGTAATAATATTCGCTTTTCTCAATTCAATCGTTTGTTCATTGAGGAGGTTTTAATTTACGTAGTTTGTGGTGTTATAATTGTGTCGATCAGATCTGTTCAAAATTAATCGATTTGAGAACTGTTTAAAATGATTGATTCTTGTTTATTCGTCAGATCTGCTTAAGATTAATCGATTTGAGGACTTTTGAAGATGGATGATGCATGTTAATTGATCAGATCTGTTCAGAATTAATCAATTTGAGGACTTTTGATAATGGATAATGCATGTTTTTTCTGTTTGATGACGTTGTAGCTTTGAGTTTCATTGATTTGCTTGGTTTATAGTCTCTATTTACGGGAAAATGTTGAAGATTATAGTTGATACATTGTGTAATATCTAGGGATTTTTGTGATTAAAAGTAATTAATTTGAAAATCTTCTTTGAAGGATGATGCATGCTTTTTTCTGTTGAGGATGTTATATACCATTGAATTTCATTGATCTGTTTGATTTATTGTCTGTATTCAATGGAAAATGTTGAAGATTACAGGTTTGATTGATTCTGTCACATCTTAGGATAATTGGAACTAAAATTAATTAATTTGAGAACTTTATTTGAAGGATCATGCACGATTTCATCTGTTGATAATGTTATGTAGCATTGAATTTCATCGATTTAATTGATTTATTGGCTATATTTAAATTTAATGAAAATGTTGGAAGTTCGCAGGTTTGATTAGTAGTGTCATATCTAGGGATTTTTGTTATCAAAAATAACCAATTTGGGAACGATGTTAAGTGGATTATGCGTGCCTTTTCTGGTGATGATGATATATAGGCTTGAATTTCATAATCTGGCTTCTATTCAATATATATGATGATACTCAAAAACAAATAGGAAATAACGATGATGTCAAAGTCAGACAGAAGCTAGAGATGAATTGGATAGAATACTTCTAGTAAATAATATTTGGCATTTCAGACTTCCACTATAGCTATGACGGTCGTAACACTACCATTTCAAACAGACATATCATGAACTTCATTTCTTTAAGACAAGAAATGAACCGACCCTTAACCACCACATTAAAGCCTTCCCACTCAAGGACCGGCTCATTAGGGAATAGGACCGGCTCATTAGGGAATTGGAATCTTAACTTTACGGGTTCTACAATCAAGAAGTTTCCTGGCTTGATTAATTGTGTCCTATCTAGGAATTTTTGTGGTCAGAATTAATAAATTTGAGAACTATCTTTAATGGGTGATGTAAGCTGTTTTCTGTTGATGATAGTCATGAATTTTGCCGAGTTGCTCCATTTCTGATTTTGGTCACTATTTAATAAAAAATGTTGAAGGTCCCAGGTTTGATTAATTGTGCTCTTTCTATGGGTTCCTATCATTTAGTATTTACTCTCCTATAAGTCGCCTTTGGTTTGATATATTCAATTCTAGCTTCAATTTGTTTTGTTGATGACCTGGTTCCTAATTAAGTAAGTACTTCTGTTTGTGTGCAACCCATTGGAGTTCATATTATGTCGGCAGTTCCCTACTGTATGAGGGGAACTTCAGAACCTTTATTTTCCTTTCTTTTCGGACTTCCAAAACTGTTGACAGTTGTGTGCTTCAATGTATTTCAGATGCAAATCTTTGTTAAGACGCTCACCGGAAAGACCATCACTCTTGAGGTTGAGAGTTCTGACACTATTGATAATGTTAAAGCTAAGATTCAAGACAAGGAAGGCATCCCCCCTGACCAGCAGAGGCTGATCTTTGCCGGAAAACAGCTTGAAGATGGCCGAACACTTGCTGACTACAACGTCCAAAAGGAGTCCACCCTTCACCTTGTCCTTCGTCTTCGTGGTGGTATGCAGATATTTGTCAAGACACTTACTGGAAAGACTATCACCCTTGAAGTTGAGAGTTCAGACACAATTGACAATGTCAAGGCAAAGATCCAAGATAAGGAGGGTATTCCTCCAGACCAGCAGAGGTTGATCTTTGCTGGTAAGCAACTTGAGGATGGAAGGACCCTGGCCGACTACAATATTCAGAAAGAGTCAACCTTACATCTTGTTCTTCGTTTGAGGGGTGGTATGCAAATATTTGTTAAGACATTGACAGGGAAGACAATTACTTTGGAGGTCGAGAGTTCAGATACTATTGACAATGTTAAAGCAAAGATCCAAGACAAGGAGGGTATTCCTCCAGACCAGCAGAGGCTGATCTTTGCTGGAAAGCAACTTGAGGATGGAAGGACCTTGGCAGATTACAACATTCAGAAAGAATCAACCCTGCACCTTGTTCTTCGTCTTAGAGGTGGTATGCAAATTTTTGTCAAGACGCTGACTGGTAAGACAATTACATTGGAGGTTGAAAGTTCAGATACCCTTGACAACGTCAAAGCAAAGATTCAAGACAAGGAGGGTATTCCCCCAGACCAGCAGCGTTTGATCTTTGCTGGAAAACAACTTGAGGATGGGAGGACTCTGGCAGACTATAACATCCAGAAGGAGTCCACTCTCCATTTGGTGTTGCGTTTGAGGGGTGGTATGCAGATCTTCGTGAAGACTCTGACCGGGAAAACTATCACATTGGAGGTGGAGAGCTCAGATACTATTGACAATGTGAAAGCAAAGATACAAGATAAGGAAGGGATTCCACCAGATCAGCAGCGGTTGATTTTTGCTGGTAAACAACTTGAGGATGGCAGGACACTTGCAGACTATAACATCCAGAAGGAGTCCACTCTCCATTTGGTGTTGCGTCTGAGGGGAGGTATGCAGATCTTCGTGAAGACTCTGACTGGGAAAACTATCACATTGGAGGTGGAGAGCTCAGATACTATTGACAATGTAAAAGCAAAGATACAAGATAAGGAAGGGATTCCACCAGATCAACAGAGGCTCATCTTCGCCGGTAAGCAGCTTGAGGATGGGCGCACCCTTGCAGACTACAATATCCAGAAAGAGTCTACTCTTCATCTTGTCCTCAGGCTCCGTGGTGGAGACTTCTGAATTTTTGCATGCTGATGCTGATTTTGTGATTGCCGTGTCAATGTTGCTTTGTTGTCTTGTTTCATTTCAAGACACTGTTTGTCGTTATGGTTTATCTCTATGTTAGAGACCTTGTAATGTGTTATGTTCTGTTGTTTTCACTGCAACCTAAATAAATAAAGATTACCCTATGAATGTGTTTGTGATCCTCACTCCCCAGATACATTTGGAACTTCGCACGCATACATACGCACACCCTCAACTGTGCAGGTAGAGGGGAAAAAAAGGCAATGCGTATCAGTTTTGAGTACAGAGTTGTTCTTGACTTGGCAAAGAACAGTATTGTGGTTGTGGTTTTGGTTTGGTAAAATACTGCTAACAGCGATGTATCATGATCTAATAAGTCTATTTATATTTTAATATGCTTTTTTTAATGTAGACAAAGGGTTGAAGGAGAAAAGTATTTTGCCTCCCTAAAGGATGGAATTTATCTGCTTTGTGAGGCTTTCTTTCCTGTAGGTGTGCTAAACTTGTATTTACCATTTAAATACTACAACGATAATTGCCACTTGAAGGGTCAGTATATATTTATCCTTGTACTTCATGTGAATTTGGAGAGATGGACAAATGTCAAAAAGGATTTAAAACATAAGCCTCGCATGTGAATTTGAAGAGATGGACAAATGTCAAAAGGATTTTCATCAATCTCATATGGAGCCAAAGATTCACTATTTTTTGGCTTTGAAATGGCTTTTTAAACTGTCTGTGCTTCTTTCAATTGTGAAGTAATAGTTACTGAATGCAACTTTCGACGCTCATCATGGGTCATCTGGAAATAGTCGCGCTATATTTTTAAACATAGGAGTCAGGCTGCGTACATCCAACCCCCCTTACCCTGCAATGGGCAGGAGCCTTTGAGGCATTGGGGTAATGTTGTTGTTGTTGGGCAAATTTCAAAAGGGAAACATAAGCCCTGACATTTACTACAGCAGAGTATAAATCCATGTTCTTCTGTTATCTGGAGGCTA
Organism: Solanum sejunctum; assembly: GCA_025642045.1. NCBI lineage: Eukaryota > Viridiplantae > Streptophyta > Magnoliopsida > Solanales > Solanaceae > Solanum > Solanum sejunctum. The sequence continues at coordinate 6,964 of JAOTQJ010115838.1, forward strand.
CAAGAGGTGGAGAATGATTACAAATTTGATAGAACTATAATAAAGTATTCTGCTCTCTTACGGGGAAGTTGGGATACTTGAAAATTAAAATTAAAAAGACGTCGTTTTAAACTACATGGAACTTAAAAAAGATGTAGGACTAGGAGGCACTGGAATTTTTACTGTCCCCTCCAGCATCAGTAAAACTTTCTTCATTGAAGGGCGAAGTGATGGTTCATCTTGAATGCACCAGATGCTTATTTTCACCATTCTCTCAAATTGCTCTCTATCAACCTCCTCTTCCCCTGTTAGTTTATCTAGCTCTCCTGCTTCAAAGCAATTGTAAACCCAGTATTCAAGAATTGCCTCATTTTCATCAAGGCTCATATCTACACACTTCCGCCTACAGATCAGTTCCAATAGGACGACACCAAAACTATAAACGTCTGCTTTCACTGTCACTGGCAGTTTTCGGTGCCATTCTGGTGCAACATAGCCTCTGGTTCCTCTTATCCCTGTGTAGGTTCTTGTTTGGTCTTTCTTTAAGAGCTTGGCCATTCCAAAGTCGGATATTTTAGCACAGAACTGATCATCCATGAGTATATTCTGAGGCTTTATATCGCAATGGATGATTTGTGTTTCACACTCGTCATGCAAATATAGGAGGCCCCTTGCAATATCCCGAGCAAAGCAACACCTTTCCTCCCACGTGGGCTGTTTTTCTGGTGTAAAAAGTACGTCCCTTAGTGACCCATTGCTCATGTACTCATACACCAGAAGCCTACTTGATCCGTCCAGGCAATAACCAAGGAGGTGGACTAGATTTCTGTGATGTGTCCTTCCAATGACTTTCAGTTCAGTTTGGAACTCTGATTCCCCTTCTACCAATTCTTTGTCTAGTCTTTTAACAGCTATGACTTTCCGGTTTTCTGCCAAAGTCCCTTTAAATACTGTTCCAAATGCTCCCCTCCCTAATGCTTCTTTGAAGCCAGCGGTAGCCTGTTCCAGTTCTGCATAGGAAAATGCTCGTGGAGCAACATCCTCGAATAACTGAACACTTCTACTCTCCTGGATTTTCCTGTAAGTCCAGATATGATTTCTGTGAACGAGGAACCCAGAGATGCCCAACACCAACAAAGCAAAAACAGCCAAGGTAATGCCCACAATCAGGATGTCTGTTCTTAGCTTTTTGCCTTTTGTTTCTTCAATCTGATCAGGCAGCATTTCGTTGCCAAACGCATTAATGCCCACCTTGACCAATGCTTGATTAAAATTACTATTGTCTCTCCTTCCATACCTCAGAGGCAGCTTTTGCATTCTACACTCTCTGTCCTTGATCAGAGCAGCCGCACAGTTGCAATCCTGTAGACAGGCTTCTTCACATTCTTCTTTGATGGTTATGTCCAAAGCAGAATAAGTATTATCTTCCCATACTGTGTTTTCCACTGTTCTCATGGCATAGTATTTGGAAGTGTTCTTTAATCGACAGGATTCTGCTGTGAAATTCCTTTCACAGCCTGCCCTCCAATTTCCTGCCGTTACAAAATCAAATCCCGGAAGACACAAACATTTAGCTTGAGTATCCATATTGATACAAAAACCATTAAGCCCACAAAGGCCTTTTGGAGTACACCCATCATCTGTTGATGACCATATGACGGAGCTGTTCTGTTGGTTCAGAGAATGTGAATAAACTCGAAAAATACCATCAGCATCAATTTTCATCAAATAGATGATGGTCCTTTCTCTAGGGTAGCCTCCTTTGGTTATATTTTTTAGACTCCTAGTTGAATTAAGCAAGTAGAGTAGGCCGTCATCATCAAGATTCAGTGTAACATTACCAGAGGTGCCTGTTTCGTAGTAAGCATACGTGCCAGTGTCTGGTGTGTTGACAGGGTACTGAACGAGGTTCCCATCATCTTGCATTTTGAGACGGAAAATTCCTAACGAGTCATCTCCTTCCGAGGCACTCGAGATCAACTGTTTTCCAGCTGATATACGCTGACCAGGTAAAAGTGTGTTGGTTGGTTTGCCAAAACTTTGCCATATGACATTATGATCAAAATCATAAAGCACAAAGTTGCCAGTATCCAGCATGGAAGCTGAAGCAATGGTTTGACCCGAAAGATCTGTGACTCTGATTTCTTGGCCTCCTACTTGCACAATGAGCCTTCCATCACTAGTTAAGAGCAAGACAGCGTTGCTCGCGACAACAGGATTGTTTCTATTTGCTGTCCACACTGCTGTCTTCGTACCAACAATTGAGATTCCAACAGCATAGCCATTAGTTTGCTCATAAAACCCAAAGGCAAAGCGCCTGGAAGGCGAAAACCATGAGGAATTGGTAGTAGGTGTTAGAGAAGAGCCAAGAGTTATATTGAACTGCCTTTGTTGTGCTAGTGCTACTACATGAAATGTAGATAAGATTAATAACCATAGCAAAACAGCCATAGATTTTATTTTTTTCCCTGATTTATCACAAAATTGTGATGTTAATATGTTATACAGTCAATATATAACTAGAACTTTGGAAGCATCCAAGTTTTGAGCTATTATAGACAAGTCAATTTATGCCAATTAAGTAAAAGACGCGTTACATAGGAGACTTGGAAATTTATTCAGTCCTATCAATTTTTTGGAAAATCTATTCAGTCCTGTCATTTTTGTGTACAAGTCTTTAGCCAAAAAATAACGGTTTTAAAATTTAGAGTTGGTAATTAAATTGACAGCACTTAATGTGGACAATATTTTTTGGTAGAAAATTAATTTTGCAATTTTTGAACCCTTAGAATGGACAGCTCCCTCTTTAACTTTTCAAGTAGTCCTTACTTTTATGTAAAGAGGCGTTGCAATAGTTGACTTGGTCTAGTCCCAGTGGAGTAACTTTTGGGCTACAGCGTCAACTATGTTTTTACTATTGAAAAATAATTATTTTCTCATTGAAAAAATATTCATTGATTATTTTATTAAATATTTTAATTGTATCGATGAGGAAAAAAAATACGTTTATGTAAAGAGGCGTTGCAATAGTTGACTTGGTCTAGTCCCAGTGGAGTAACTTTTGGGCTACAGCGTCAACTATGTTTTTACTATTGAAAAATAATTATTTTCTCATTGAAAAAATATTCATTGATTATTTTATTAAATATTTTAATTGTATCGATGAGGAAAAAAAATACGTTTGTTGATACTTTATCAATTTAAATATTAAGTCATCTTTTATTATAAAGAAATCAACATTATATTATTAACTTAGTTATTTTAAAATAGTCTTTATCATGTCAAATTTGTCAAAATTTGAATTTGTGGCACTTGATATTTATGAAAAAAATTATTTGTCATGGCTATTTGATGCTGATCTTTACCTTGCCGCTAAAGGTCTTGATGATATAATAATGGGTAAATCCTCAAATTGGACCCTAAACTTAACACCATTTTATAAGTTGAAACGTAAAATTTCATAGTGCACAAATAAGACCCTAAACTTGACAATTCCTGAACAAGTAGACACAGATCAGTCGCTGACATGATGCGTGAGATGCAATCGCGATGACGTATTTTTTCAGCCAATAATGAAATGCCACGTGCATCCACGTAAGTATAAAGTGTACACGTTATATTCCATATTTTTACACGTGACATTCATAAAAAAATAAAAAAAATTAATTTTTTTAAAAAATAAATGTTTTTTACATAAATTAAAAAAATTATAATAAAATTTTTAAATATTTTAAATTTTTTACATAAATTATAAAAAAATTACAAAAACAATTAGAAATTTAATTTCTTTTACATAAAGTACAAAAAAGTTTTAAAAATTTTAAAATTATTTTACAAAAAATTTAAATTTTGTAAATTTAATTTTTTTTTATCCAACTCAGATCTTCA
>JAOTQJ010115849.1:0-10830 GCA_025642045.1 Solanum sejunctum
TATATATATATTTTAAAAAGTATTTTAAATTTGAAGGCTTTTTTTTTTCCTTACCCCAAGACCCGTACCAGCCTTCCTTCCCGTCAAAAAGTAAGAAAAATTTCAAATTTTGAAATTTTTATCCTCTCTCCCCCTCCCCCCAACAAAAAAAAAAATTAATATTTTAAATTTTAAAAAATTATTTTTTTATCCACTCCCTACTGGCTCCCAACCCATCCCCTCACCCGCCAACAAAAAAATAAAATCAAAATTTTAGTTTAAAAAAATATTTCAAAATTTGAAATTTTCATTTTAGAACATCCCCCCTCCACCCACCTCAACTCCCTCCTAGCAAAAAATTATTTACTACTCTATAGCAAAAAAATAAAATATATTTTTTAAAAAATATTTTTTGCTCACCAATTAAACATGAGAAAATAAGTTAGAAATCAATTAATATTAATTATTCAAAGTTAAAAAAATTATTAAAACGTTTTTCCATATTTACATTTAGTATATTTTCGAGGAAATTAAGGTCCCTCATTCTTGTCTTATTTCTCCTCTGCAATCACTGCCCAATCTTTTCGTGTACTTGTTTGGCCAATCTGGCAAAACTCTCAAGATAGCACACACAAGGATATATGTTATTCCATGCAGAAGATGTGTTTATATTAGACGGCCATATATTTGTTTCCAATTATTAGTTATTTTTCATTTGAAAAAAGTGTCTGACAAAAATGACTCGGAATAGAAGTTTATTTGTAGGGTATGTTCAATACGAAGGAAAGTATTTGTTGAAAAATTTTATTCAATTTTTTAATGTTTGGTAGGCTGAAATATTTTGGATAATATTTTTTCAAATCAAAACTTATTTTCCTCAAATTTAAAGAAAATAACTCAATTACAAAATTTAAGAAAAACATTTTTTAAATCTTTTCTTCAACCTCAAATTATAATGTTTTTTCTTATCCGGTCCCTCCCAAAAATAAATAAAATTATTTATGAAAAGTATTTTAAATGTTTACTATTTTTATTGTCGTTAAATTTTAATTTTTAAAATTCTATATATTATTATTGTCGTCGTCGTCATTATTTTTACCTCACCTCTTGACTGCGCAACCAGCTCACCCACAAACACATACGAAAAGAAAAATTAAAATAATTTTTAGAAATATATTTTAAATTTTGAAGTTTTCATTTTTTATCCCAAGACCCATACCAACCCTCTCTCTCGTCAAAAAGTGAAAAATATTTCAAATTTTGAAATCTTTTACTTTTACCCCACGCACAACCCCGGCTCCCCTACTATTCCCCCTTCCCCCCCAAAAAATTCTTTTTCAAATTAAAAAAAAATAATATTTTTTTATCCCACCCCTGCCCTAACTAGCTCCCAACCCATCATCTCAGCCTCAACAACAATAACGTACCCAGTGAAATTTTACAAATAGAATTCATGAAAGATAAAACGAACGAAGACTTTACCACTACCAATCGGCCCCCAATAAAACAATTAAAATTTTATTTTCAAAAATTATCTTAAATTTTGAAGCTTTCATTTTTTTACCTCCCCCTCCCCCAACCCTTACTTCGACCTCCCTACCAGCCCCCACCCCCACTTTGCTCCCTCCCCTAGCAAAACAATAAAAAATAAAATTGTATCTTTTAAAAATATTTTAAGTTTTTAAAATTTCATTTCAAGTGTCAATATTGGATCCCAAGTTGATCAATTGTATCTAAGTTTGATGTTAGAGTCACGTCTTGGATTGAATCTCCAAATTGAATTTTTAATTATTTATTAGGGACAGATTCCAATTCGAGTATTAGGGTCAATTTTTGAACTGATTACTAAATTTTCATATCAAAAATTATTTTTATAAAAAAATATTTAATATCCTATAGCAAAAAATAAAATATATTTTCTAAAAAATATTTTTTTAATATAACTTTTTTATTTTATTAAAAAATATTCAAAAACAAAATAATAAATAACTTGATCCATGAGGTAAATAAACCATACAGATGTCCAGGCCCACTAACCTGGTCCACTAAATTTAAGAAATATCTATTCTTAATCCTATCAAAGCTCTTCATTTTCTCTACCTAACCACTATATTTTCTGAAAATAATTTTTATTCACTAATTAAATAATAAAAAATATTTTTAATCATCAATTAAACATATGAAAATAAATTAAAAAATAATTTATTTGTTAAGAAAATATTTTCTAGGAAAACTATTTTCATGGAAAATATTTTCCTTTTTGTACCAAACATACCCATAAAGTAGTAAAGTTCTTGTGACTTATTGATTATTTTCATAAAGAATAATCACGTGATAGAAAAATTGTCAATAAGTCCTTTAAAGTTTTGGAAAAGAGTCATAGAGCTCCTCAGAATAGGAAACTTGACAAAATTATTTATGAAAAGTATTTTAAATGTTTATTATTTTCATTGTCTTTAAATTTTAAATTTTGAAATTCACTGGATATGATATTATTGTTGTCATTGTATTTACATCACGTCACGATCGCCCAACCAGCCCACCCACAAACACACAACAAAAGAAAAAATAAAAATAATTTTTAAAAAATATTTTAAATTTTGAAGTTTTTATTTTTTTTATCCGAAGACCCCTACCAGCCCTCCCTTTGGTCAAAAAGTAAAAAATATTTCAAATTTTAAAATTATTTAATTATCACCCCATCTACAACCTCGGCTCCCCTACCAAACACCCCCACCAACCCTAACTCCCTAACTAAGTCCTAACCCACCCTCCTCGGCTCCAACAATAATATACCAGTGAAATTTCACAAATGGGGGCTAGAAAAGGTAAAATGTATGCAGATCTTACCACTACCCCTCAGTCCCAATAAAATATTTTTGAAAATCATTTTAAATTTTAAAATTTTTATTTTTTTTACCCCACCACCACCCTTACTTCGACACCCCTACTAGCCGCTACCCCCACTTTGCCCCCTCTCCTAGCAAAACAATAAAAAATAAAATTTGTATCTTTCAAAAATATTTTAATTTTTTAAAATTTCATTTCAAGTGTCAATATCAGGTCCCAAGTTGATCAATTGTATCTAAGTTTGAATGTCGAAGTCATGTCATAGATTGGATCTCAAAATTGAATTTTTGATTGTTTATTAGGGACGAATTCCGATTTGAGTGTCAGGATCGATTTTCAAATTGACTACTAGATTTTCATGTCAAGCTAGTTTAATAACAATATTTACTATCCTATAATAAAAAATAAAAAATATTTTTAAAAAAATATATATTTTTTTAATATAACTTTTTGAGTTCAAAGCTCATTTTACTCAAAAATATTAAGAACAAAATAATAAATAATTTGGTCCACGAGGTAAATAAACTATGCAGATCTAACCTCATGTAAAAAGGTCCATTCCCACAAACCTGGTCCACTAAATTTAAGAAATTTCTATTCTTAATTCAGTGGCCTAAAATACCCTTGAACTATTGAAAATGGTATCAAAATGCCCTCTATTCATCTATTGGGCCTAAAAATGCTCATATCGTCTATCTTTGGGTTCAAAAATGTACTTGATTAATTTTTTTCTCATTTATACCCTTTAAACTAACTATCCTATCTTTTTTAAATATTTATTATGTCTCATTTTCTTATGAAATAAACTAAACCCCCATCTTCAATTCTTTTTCTACAAAAAGAAATTCTTATAATTTTTTTTTAAGTTTGTTTTGGGATTATATAGAAATATATTATTTTGATTTGGATAAAATATGTGAAAATGTGATTAAAAAAAATAAACTAGTAATTTTACTGTAGTTTATTTTAGAAAAAATTTAGGGCCATGAAGAAGGTATATTTTTTTGTATTTAATAAATTATGGAAAAACTCTCTCTTAAGAAATCTAAAGTTACAACAATACTTATTTTGAAATTCTTAAAAAAGTTGTCATATACTTGAATTTTATGTAGACAAAATAATTAATTTTTTAAGGAACAAAGCAATTTATTAAAATCGATTAAGCTTTCTTTAATTTTTTTCATTTAATCAAATTTGAATAGTTTTTCGTTATTTTTAATATAACATTAGAAAACAAAAACATACTATTTGCATAAATTAAAAACTTACTTCTCATTAACTTTATATATTTTTAAAAAGTTTTTTTTTAAAATTTTATTCCATAAGAAAATGAAACATAATAAATATTTAAAAAAGAAAAAGAAAAAAGAGAGAGTGGTTAGTTTCAATGGTATAAGTGAGCCAAAAAGGTTAATGAAGGACATTTTTGGACCCAAAGGTGGATGACAGAGACATTTTAGGCCCAATAGGTGGATGAAGAGCATTTTTATACCATTTTCAATAGTTTAAGGGCATTTTAGGCCCTTCTCCGATTCTTAATCCCCTCAAAGCTCTTTATTTTCTCTTCCAAACCACTAAATTTTCTGAAAAATATTTTCATTCACCAATCAAATAAAAAGAAAGATTTTCCATATCACCAACTAAACATGAGATAATTAGTTAGAAATCAATTTGTTTGTTAAGAAAATATTTTCTAGGAAAACTGTTTTCATGGAAAATATTTTCCTTTTTGTACCAAAAATACCCCTAGAGTAGTAAAGTTTTTGTGACTTATTGGCTATTTTCAAAAAAAAAAAAACAATCAGGTGACAGAAAAATTGCCAATAAGTCCTTTAAAGTTTCAGAAAAGAGCAATAGAGCTCCTAAGAATAGAAAAATTAACAAAAAAGTTAAACTTATAATTAAACTAGTTACAAAAATCCCATGCAATGAACGACCCAATATTTATAAAATTTAATTCTTATGTGATATAACTAAATGATATTAAATCATCTCATATCAGAAAAGAGCATAGAGCTCCTAAGAATAGGAAAATTGACAAACAAGTTACACTTATAATTAAATTAGTTACGAAAATCCCATGCAATGAAGGACTCAATATTTATTCATAAGATTGTTGATGATGCCTTGGTTGAAATTTTTTATCGGGCACTTGATGAAAATAGTCAAGCTTGCGCTGATACGATTATGGGAGGCATGTTCTTAGATGAACCTTTTGCATTGATAGCCGCAAGAATAGAGCAAGTGGTCAAAACAAATCGAGCATGGGGACAACGAGAGCGAGGTGTGGTAAAATTTTCTTGTGTGTTAACACAAATAATGAGCAAGCAAAGGTAAATGAAGAGATCATGGAGTAACTTGCTCAACTTCGCATATGTATAAACTTGGTTTTAAAGCAAAATCAGGCAAGTGTCAAGGCAGTCAAGCACCAACCTCCAAAGGCTCCCATCTATGATGATCCATTCTTTGATGAGGATGCATGTTATGTAAGCAACCAAGCAGCGGGTTTCCAAAATAACCCCCAAGGGCCTAATTCGAATTATTGGAGGCAAGATTTCGGGAATCAAGGTCGGAACTTCACCTGTGATGGGATGTATAGAGATAGCCGGGGTGGATACTATGAGAGAGAGAGTGCCAGATGCAGAATATGTGAGAAGAGAGGGCTACAAGAATGGTCTTTATGTGCCACCACACAATCGTGATGTCGGATCAAGCAATTCAAGGATTGAAGAAATGTTCGAAAAATTGTTGAAGCGAGCAAACCATCAAGAGGAGACTTTAAAGGGAATGAAAGCAGATATCTCAAGTATTAATCAAAAGATAGAGTCTCACTTGGTGGCAATCAAGCAACTTGAGCAATAATTTGGGCAAGTTTCTTCACAATTGAATCAACAGTAAAAGGGAACCCTACCAAGCAATATGATTCAAAACCCAAAGAATGAAGGGCATTGCATTGTGGTGATGACTAGGAGTGGCAAAAGCACTGTAGATCCCTCTATGCCGATAATTATGAATGAAGTTGATGAGAAGGGTCTGGGTGGTAAAGTCTTGGTTGAGGGAGAAGATCCGAAGGTTGTTGGGGTGCAATAAGAAGAGATAAAGAAGCATGAGAAATTGAAATCAATTCCCAAACCCCCTCCTTCTTTCCTTCAAAGGCTTAAGAGAAAGGAAAAGGAGGGTAAATCAAGCACTTCCTTTTGATGTTGAAGTAACTCTCCATCAATATTCTCATTCTAAAAGCTTTAGAAAAAATGTCCGGGTATGTCAAATATATGAAGGATTTGGTCACCAAGAAATGCACTTTGAGCCAAGAGTTCTCGCAAGAACTCTAACAATATAGTGAGATTATGATCAAATTCATTGCTTAAAAGTAAGAGGACCCTAGTGCATTCACCATCCTCTGTACCATTGGTGATGTCGACTTTACAAGAGCATTGTGTGACTTAGGAGCGAGCATTAATCTAATGCCTCTTGCGTTATTCAGAAGGCTTGTCCTTGATACTCCTACCCATACAAGAATGAGATTGCTTATGGAAGATCGAACTATTAAAAAGCTAGAGGAAATCCTTTTGGATGTGCTTGTTAAAGTGGATAAATTTATCTTTCGGGCAGATTTTGTGATCCTTGACTGTAAAGTTTATTTGAGGTGCCCATCATTTTGGGGAGACTATATCTAGCCACTGGGAAAGTCCTAATGGATATGAATTCAGGTCAACTATGGTTCAGGGTTAATAATGTAGAAGTTGTGTTCGATATTCGCCAATCCATGAGACACCCAGATGAGTGCAAGAGTGAGGTGTGGACCCTCGATGATAGTTGATGAAGGAAGATGACAAAGTTGAGCCACGATATTAAACAAGGCGCTTCTTGGGAGGCAACCCAAGGTACACCCCTTGCACTTTTTCTTTGTGTTTTTACTTTGAGGACAAAGTATCATCTTCTGGTGGGGTGGTAGAAGTTACGGATTAAGGTGAAGTTTGAGTAGCCTCAAGTCCATAACATTCCCTATTTTTGATCCCAAGATTTTCTTTTCTGTTTCGTTTTCCTTGTGGGTAGTTACTTTTGTGTTGAATTGACATGTTTAGGTAATTTAGATAATGGGTAAATTCATAATAGTGGTATCTATTGGTATATACATAATTTTTAGACTTATTTTCAATGTTTTGATGAAAAATTGGGTACCCTAAAAATTTGTGAGATTGTGATTATTGATGCATTCATATATTTGTGAGTATCTGGCAATATTTATTCTGATATTGTGAAGGTAAGCTGAGACTGAAAGCATAACCTGCGAGTTTATACTTGATTGTGGATGTAATTGCCATGTGTGTTGTGGGCTTATTTTTGCTGCATTTATTCATCCTGTATGGACTCAGAACTTGCCTTGTTACTCTAAAGTTGGTTTGGTGATGTGATGGATACGGAAAGGATCTTAGGCCTTTGTTCCTTGAGTGAAAACACTTTTAGCCTAAATGACCTACCAGACGAGTGAGTGAATCCCTTATTCTAAACTTTCGAACTTATCATGTACTTATTCTTTCTTGATACCTTGCTAGTTTAACCTTGTTTGATTAATGCATTGATATTGGCCCTGGTCTATCCTTGAGCATGCGAACTTTGATTGAGTCCAAAGGCTTAAGTTGAGGTGGTTGCAGTTAGTGGCCCTGGTTTTAGGCATAGATATTGTGAACTTCACCTGAGGCTAAAAGCCTAAGTTGAGGGTGGCCTTATTGTGCCAAAGTAATAATAATAAGGTAGTTAGTGGAAAATCAAGAAAGAAATGAAAAAGCATGAATCGAGTGAAGAAAAAGAAAAGAAAAGTGTCTTGAGTTGAGGAAAAATAGCAAAATTGAGCTTGAAATCGAGGTACAGTTGAAAAAGAGAAAGAAAGCACTCGAGAAAAGTTCAAACAAGAGAATAAGGGTGGAGTGATTAAAAATGGGTTAAATTATGAAAGCAAAAAGTATTGGTAAACATGGTTCAAGGATAGATTTTAGTCACTACTTGCTCATACTACCATACCAATGCACCCTGAACCTATGTTACAAGCCTATTAGTCCTAATATGATCCGACTCTGCTTTATCACCAAGCTAAAATATACATATAGAGGCAAGCCTATGGTGTTAGTTAGTATGCATCTAATTTCAATTGTGAGAGTGAGAATGTTTCCTCAGTCCTTGAGTTCTAAATGCTTTTGAGTAAGTATGAGTGACTTCTTTTCAGTGAGGGCATTTACACTACTTGAGTAGCATATAACTATACCAGTGATTGTGGACGATTGATGCTCCTTTGCTTGTCATAGTTGGATTGTCAGGTCTCTCATTATGTTCTTGTTTGCTTAGTAACTTTGCAATCCTACTTTGAAAATAGTAGTTGGGTACCCAAATTAAAGGAACTGATGTATATGCCATTAATATAGCTGCTATGTATTTCTCTTTGTCTGTGTAGATTGAATCGTCGCTTGAGGACAAGCAACAATTCTAAGTTGAGGATGTTGATGTGCTATCAAAATGCAACATATTTGGTGCCTGAAACAAGAGATATTGTTAGTTCTTAAAGTGACTTTTTAGTGTTTTGATGTGTTTTTTTATTGATCTTGCAGAAAAGTTAGGTTGGCATGATTTTGAAGAAAAGCTGCAGATTTTGCTGAAGTATAGGCCATACAAGCCAACTTACAAGTCGTAGCTCAAGCTATGAGTCGTAGAGTGTTGTCGTATCAGGAAACAGAAAACAAAATCAGAAATCTTCTAAGTGAAGGTCACTCATACGAGGATATCCTACGAGTCATAATACACACTATGACTCGTATAGGTGGACTTGTAGCAAGAATCAGAGAGCCAAAATGTTAGACCAAAAATTGAAGACAAAGATTATGAGACAAATATATAAGTTGTAGCTCAAGAAACTACTTGTACCTATGAGTCATACCAGTTCAGTCCAAGATGCCAAGGACCTGATACGAGACCCCGACTACGACTCGTAGGTCATTTTACAAGTCGTAACTGTGAGACTTATTAGCTGCTAACTGTCTTTTCTGTGTAAATTTTAGAGTTATTTTATAAATACTATATATAGTTTAAGTTAGGTTTTTAAGAGGGAGTTCGACCAGTAGACAATCGACCATTACATTTTGAATCTTCTCTTAGTTTTTTAGGTAGTTTATTGTTCTCTATTGAAAAATTCATTTTGGGGGTTGCAAATCTTACCTTGTACTCATTGTTGATCAATCAAGCTTGTGGGTTTGCAACTTGTGGTGCCCATTCTCTCTATTATTATTGGTAAAACTCTCAACTATGTCTATCATGTGCATTTTTGTGTGTTTTGCTTTAGCCATGAATAGCTAAGCAGCCACAACTTGGGGTAGTGGGAACAATGTGTAGTTGACTTGAAATAACATAGATTTCTTTCATTTCTATGATTGCTGTTTTGCATGTATTATCTATTTCCCTTTATTTTTATTGTTGTTTGGTGGTGGCCAACACCAAATCCCGCCTATTATCATGATCCTAACCAAGGTAGTGACAAATAAGAAAAGGAAAGTAGATGACATAATTCGATTGATGTGTTCTAGTCTAATCAACTAAACCTGACCAAGGGGAGGTTGACTAGGACTATTGGTAATGGTTAGTTGGCATGCCATGATAGCCGACCAAGCGTCATGGTGAAATTCGACCTTCACCTTCACAAGAGAGTTGGAAGAACTTAAGTTACTATCCTGCATGCAAATTACCAATTATAGTTATGTTATCTAGGGTAATCGAGTTGACGAACCATGGGGAACACAATTTCCGAGTTGTCCCTAAAATTGAGTGTTTCCTTGCATTATAGTTAGTGTTTATTTTATTTTATTTTTGAATCGCAACTTACCCCCCATTTAGAGATTATAGTCATAAATACTAGAAATGATTAGTAGTGAAGTCTTGTAGTCAAGCCCTGTATTTTTTGTGGATTTGACCCTAACCTCGGTTAGGTTAATTGCTGACAACGACCGTTTTATTATTGGAGCGTGAACATCATCAAAAACACCACATAACCTAGGAAGGCAACCTCTTTTAACCAAAATTTACATTTTTTATATTTAGCATACAACTTCTCCTCCCACAATCTTTGCAATACTACCCTCAAATGAGCCACATGCTCTTCCTTATTATGTGAATAGATCAAAATATCATCAATGAAGACCACAACAAACAAATCAAGGTAGGATTTAAAGACCCTATTTATAAGATCCATAAAGATTGCCAGTGTATTGGTCAACCCAAAGGACATCACAACAAACTCATAATGTCCATACCTACTCTGGAAGGCTGTCTTGGGAATATCACACTCCCTCACCTTTACTTGATGGTATTCGAACCGAAGATCAATCTTAGCGAAGTGGCTAGCCCCTTGCAATTTGTCACAAAAATCATCAATTCTTGGAAAAGGATACCTATTCTTGATGGTGACCCTATTAAGTTGCCAGTAGTCAATACATATTCTAAGAGAACTATCCTTCTTCTTCACAAAAAACATCGGTGCACCCCACGGTGATTGACTAGGCCTAATAAAACCCTTCACCAATAAGTCCCTCAATTGCTCCTTCAACTCATTTAACTCAACCGGGGCCATACAGTATGGGGGAATAGAAATGAGTTGAGTATCGGGGAGGAGGTCTATACCAAAATCTAGTTCCCTTTTGGGAGGAAATCGGGAAGGTCATTTGGAAAGAAATCAAGAAACTCATTTATCGCTGGAATCGACTTTATGGGAAGGACTTTGGATTCCACATCCCTAACCCTCACAAGATGATAAAGACACCCCTTAGAGATCAACTTACAAGCTTTAATGCAAGAGATGAATCTACCTTGACTACCACATCATGACTCTCCCACTCAAGGACGGGTTCATTTTGGAATTGGAATTTGGCCTTACAGGTTTTATAATCAATAGAGGCATAGTATGCATGCAACTAATCCATCCCAAGAATGACATCAAAATCAACCATATCCAACTCAACA
>JAOTQJ010115869.1:0-10829 GCA_025642045.1 Solanum sejunctum
CAAAATTCACTTGATTTCATACTCACGCACCATAAGTTAGTAAAATTTAAAAATATACCTCAATCACAACAATTTTCTCGAATGAGCAATTGACCTCCATTTAGTTAATTACGGGGTCTAACAGGTACCAGTAGACATTATTGTCTGACTGAGCAAGGCAGGTAAAAATAAGAAGAAGAAAAGAAATCAAACCTAAATAGGAGTTTGATATCAATATCTAAGAGAAGGAAAGAGCAGTCGTATGAGAACATGCATTTAGCTATGGATTTTAGCTAGAGAACACAGATTTCTAGCTAATTAACATCATTAGCATAGAATTTAGCTAGAAATGTCCAGTTTCCTAGCAAACTTTTTGGTCTGAAAATTTGGTCAAATAATACACTACAACAAATTCGATTATTAGGGAGAAATGATTTCATCACTTATAACTCATATTTTTTCATGAAAGATCTTTTGTACGAAAAATATTCGTCAGTCAATCGTCCCTAAATGTGGGTCACTAGATGTATACAAAGACAATTTAGCACTTTGTCACTAAAAAAAATTATATTAACTACAAAATAAAAAATTTGTACCCAAATACATAACATTTGTGACAAAATTTGTTTGTTATTGTTATGAAAAGTAAATTTTTTGGTGGTTGCTAGTATGATTTTGTCACTAAAAAGGTTATTAATAGCGACAAAATTACAGTCACTAATATATAGTTCAATCAGTGATGACAACTATTGTCCCTAAAGTTGTATATATTTTATAGTTAAAGAAATTTAATTTCGTCACTAATGACTAATTTTTATATACAAAAAGATGTTTTGTCCTTAAATGTATAAATTAGTGATAAATTTTTTATTATAAAAAAAACAAACAATTTTATAGTTAATTCTATCATCTTGTCACCAAACATATTACTTTTACCGATGACATAAAATTGTCACTATAGATTTTTATGATTACTGACGAATATTTTCATCGCCAGAAGTCTTTAGCTTATGACAAATTTATTTATTTTGTGAAAAAAAATATTTGTCTTTAGAAATTTAATTTAATTGTTGCTAAAAATTAGTCCTTTGAATATAATTTCGTCATTAATGACAAATGTTTATTTATTTTCATATTGATATTATTTTTTAAATTGGAATTGTATAAATTAAAAATAAATTAATAAAACAGGACAAATAATAATCATACAAATTAAGAAGAACTCCCTATGAAATTATCGAAATACCTACAGAATTGAATCGTGCGTATAACGCGTCTTCCCAAGCTCTAATAAAAAATTTGAGACCGGATTTGCGATCAGCACAGAAAATAAAGTGAGAAAATGGTCTTGACCCGATTTTAGAGCAACTGAATAGAAAAATAATTTTTTCACAATTAAGTCCGAGACAATGTGAGTGTGCGCCCAAGGCGCGACGCGACTGGGACGCGGACCTATACTTGGTATTTTTCTTAAACTTTTTGGGAAGAACATATTCTCAGAAATTTGTGAAATACACATGTCCGCGCCCCAAGTGCATCGCCGACATGGTATTTCGAGATAAACTTTTATTCTTTTAATTTGGGAAGGAAACTTTGGTCATTCTCTGACCCCTCCTAAGACAATAAACGAGTATAAGGGATATTTTACATCAATCCAAGTCCAAAGAATTTCTAGCAACTAAGTTTTCGTATGAGTCGATAGAAGGATCAATATCAAATAAACATATATCCTAAAGTATAATGAGTTAGGTAATACATCAAATCCAAGTTATTTGAATTAGCTTTCCAACGCATCCAATTTCGCATTAATCAGAGTTTGGAGTACAAAGTTATGACCATTTTCGTGAAGGAGTGTAGAGCTATCCGAAGGTCCGCGCCCTAAGCGCATCGCGGACAGAACACGGACCGTTACTGAATAAGCAATGACATTTTTTTCTTTTATTTTTAGGGTACTTTTAGAATCTTTGGGGGTCTATTTGAGGTCCCAAAATGCATAAAACGTTAGTTTTCATAATCAAAAACTCTCTCCTTCACTCTTAAAGATGAACACTCAAGAATCATCAAGAAAGTCATCAAGTTAGGATTTTCTTTCAAGATTCATCCTCAAGGTAAGTTATTCTTAACAGATTTCAATCTATCCATTCCTAATTTCCTCAACTATTCATGAATACCTAATAGAATCTTAAATCATAACCTAGAGTTTCAAGAAACGAATTCAAGAATTTCAAGAAAGGAATTCTTGATTCTTCTTTTTCAAGAATCAGGGTTCTTCATCAAAAACTCTAAAGATTCCAAGTCAAGAATTCAAGAATCTTTTTCAACTCTTCCAAGAACTAATCTTCAAGGTATGTAAGGCCCTCCAAAATTTATTCTACTATTATTTTAGTATCCTTAACTACTGGTTTTTACCCCAGATCATAATTATGAGTTAAGATCAAAGTTTCCTCCATTACTAATGAATTTCATCAAAATACTATTCATGCATATTTTCTTGTAAGGATCATGATTCTTGCTTATTTTAGTATTGAATTAAAATATTGAGACAAGATTTACAAATAGGGTTGAAATTATAAGAACCCTATATCTACTTCATGAAAAGTTATAAGTTTATAGTTTGAGTTAAGTCTAAGAAGTATTTAAAGTTTGTATTTTGCAAGATAGCAGAGTAATGCATATATTTTTTGAGATAATTGTAATGATACCATTTTTAGTCAAAGAAAAGAGACTAGTTGAGAAAATTTTAAGAAAAGCTAAAGTTAGGCTAAGTCCCAAAAGATTAAGAAGGCATTTTAAAAAGCCTTACTCTTGAAGTTATGAGCATTAGAAAAGTTATTTTGGGAGTAGTATTGAGCACTGATATGAGTGAGAATTATCATAACTTGAACTTATAAACTACGTAGCCAGCATTTTGTACCAGAAAATAATTCCTCACTTTCCACTAAAATGGTCCAATTTTGGGATAGATTCGTTCCTTGCCCTAGCAAAGTATGGGACGGCTCTGGGAGCATGGGCAAGATGTTGTACCATCACGAAGATCATAGTGGTGTTCGTTGGTTAGAGAAACTCCCCAAGAAATAAAGTTTACTATTTTACACACCGAGATTTATCAATTCTTTATTCAAGTATTTCTCTCTAATATGTTGCATAATAAATTGAGTTGCGCTATTTGTTGAGCTAATTATTTGAGTGTTATACTCTTATTCATTTATGTATGCTCATGGATGCATTAAAGTAAGTATTTCTTTTATATTAAGTTGCACCTAGAAACGAGTTGAAAAATATATCTTTTACTTATATGACATAATTTTTGTCTATTAAGTTATCTCAAAGTTTAGTTTTAAAGTATTCTATCCTTACTACTTTTTGGCCATCTTATATATCATACATTCTACATATAGATGGCTTTGGCGCTACATCGTTTTACGATACAGATGTTGGTATTCATATTAGTAGATGCTCAGTGAGACAGTCCCCATCAATAGTTGGCAAGGCCTCTTTGCATCTAGAGGAACTTGGGAGCCTTTATTTCTTTGTATTTATTTTAGTTGTGGTATTCATGAGCCTGCTCCGGTACTTTCTTCGGAGTCATCACTTTAAAGGCTTCATAGACTAGAAAGATATTGTTTAAGTTATTTCTTTTAAAATTATTTGAAAAAATTTGAGTTAAGTTATATATATTACTATTGTATATTTAATTTCATGAATTTTGAGCTCATTCTAGTTCATTATAGTATTAATGTCTTCTATTGAGTAAGGTAGCCAGGCTAAGTGGTTCGGTTGGGACCAGAAATGATTTTTAAGTGTCAGCCACGTCCAGGGTGTAGGCTCACGGTGTGATAAACTTGGTATCTGAGCACAGAGTTCAAGTATCCTAAGGAGTCTATGAAGCTGTATCTAGTAGAGTCTTATTTGTGGGTGGGTTGTGCACCACACTTCATAAGCAAGAAGCTATAGGACACTAGGAAAAGTTTCCCTTCTTTAATACTATGATTCGTGCAATAGAGTTAAACTGCATGGAAAACTCTCTTTTAATTCATGTGTTACGCTTTTACACAATTGCTATCATACTTCTTAGAGGAGCTGATGAACAAAAGGATGTGATAGTGAGGATGATAGTTGATTGAGACTTGTAGTTAAAGTTACATATCCACTAAGTATGTAATGGGGTGATGAGTCGATTACCATAATTTTGATGAAAGTGTCATAAATATCCCATGATTTTCATGATGAGGTATAGAGGAAGAGTTATTGTTAGAATATGGTAGAGCGTACTAAAACACGAAGGAAGTTTATGTTGATGTGTTGTAGTATTCATATTATTGATGGTGAAGTGCAGATGTGGAATAGGGAAAGGAGTGCTTTCAACGTGAAAGATCTAATTTGGGTTATGGTTTTTAAGTGAGAATTCATGAGACTCATCAAGTTATGGGCTAGTCAGATATAGAGATATAATTGAATGGGTTAGTGCTGAGTTATGAGGAAGGGATATGTTGCTTGAATACTTGCTATGAGATTTTAGTGGGTTTGTTTTCCCTAAATTATTACCTAGTAGTTGAAGTTAGCATTAAAGAGGTATATGATAGATGCAAATGTTACTGCTAGATCCTAAGCTTGAATTTTGAGAAGTAGTGTTAAATAGGAGATAGCATCATGAGAGTGGTAGTCTTAGTTGGAGATTTGCTCTAAGAGGCTTGTCGTAGTGTATGTTCAAGATGAAGATGTTGATTTTTGAGGAAGTGATGCTATTAGCAAGGTATAAGTGCCCCTCAGGTAAGATGAGTGAGACGAGGAAAGCTCAATAGATAAGACAAGGTTGGAGATATATATCCATAATTGTGTAAAGATGTGTAAATCTCTAAATTATGACTGTTATAGGAATCCATATAGTATATTTAAGTTGTCGATGTAGAATAGGCTGATGCAAATAATCTTTTTCATCATGAGTAGCAAAGTTGATTGGGGCTTAAGGATGAATTATGATGAGTTTTTCATGATAGTCTAAGCCTTATACAAGTGAGTTTATGGGGGCATAGAAGTTAGGACTCTATTGGCAAAAAGAGGAGGTTAGAATATAAGAGTTGTGGGAAGTAGTTATATACGTAATAAGAATAGTAAATATAGAGAGATTTCCATAGAGGCAGGAATGAGCTAAGAGTGATATCGTTGAAAAACGTCTGCATGGCTAATTATACGTATGCAACTATAGCATAACACAAGAGTTTAAGATATTCTTGTGGATAGTGATTCCTTGACCAAGTGGAGGTGGAGGTACATGTTTACAGCCTAGTAGAGGAAATTGATTCCCAAATTTAGAGAGAGGACCTTGAGAGCTAAAGGTGAGATTACGAAGTGGTAAATCAAAGTAGATCTTGAGTCTTCAATAGTGATGGGCTAATCAAGATGAGATATCAACTCTTTTCCATCTCATACGATATTTACCCTTCAGTGGAGGTGATACTCTATTCCCTTTTGGTGTATGATTGTCGTACCTATGGCTTAGTCCCATCCACATCATATTGATTCCCCCTTATGCTGAGTTTTGAGGATGAGAAGTGATGAATTCTTTCATTAATCTTGGTCTTACCCAGTGAATCTAAGTGTTTTTTAGTTCTATGTTGAATAAGATGTGACCTGAGATTTACACTATGTATAATTCTGTGAAAGAGCAAATTTTGATAGACGAGGGAGATTGTACTTTGTTATGAATGTCTTCGGATAACATTTTTTTCGTTTGAATCTTGCTAATGATATCCATTCCAATCTCTGTAAGTAATCTAGATTTCTAGTCTTGATAGAAGTATTGATGATAGTAGATGAGTTATGGGTGATGTGAGAGAATGAGTGCTCTTGAATTGTGATAATGGAGTTGAGTTCCTATCTTCGAGTTGATGTTCCTTTTGAGCCTCTACGTACTTAAGTATGCAAGTCTTTTATAGTATTCAGGCCTAATAAGGATGTTGAAGCTAAAGTTTAAACTCTAGACATTGTGTCGAAGTCTATTCATGAGAATGAGTACTTGAGCAACTGAGCATTTGAGTTCTGGATGATATTCATGCTTATTTTACATGGAGAGATAGTAGTTTAAGGTTTCCCCAAAGGGGGAGATGATGATTTCCTCTAGGTCCAAATAGTGATACTGATAGTAGTAGACTGAGGATGAGGGTAGATGAGGGGGAGTGAGTATATCTTTATTATGATATTGGTATTAAAATTATGTCATGAAGAGATAGAGATAGAAAGGAGGAGAGAGATAAAATCTTATGATGAACAATAGATATGTAAGAGTATGTTGGTATGACTATGAGTGAGAACTCATTAAATGGTGGAGGTAGAAGTGCTAAATAGGCTTGAAAATTTTAAGGTATAGTTGAAGTGGTTAGGGTGATAGGCTTGAATTCATGGTTTTTGTCACGAGAGTATCGATGATAGACTAGTGAAGACTTCGTAATGAGGATTCGAGAAAAAGTAGTGAAGTAGTAAAGAGGACTAGTGATCTTTTAACGAAAGCCCCATGAAAGTTTAGAATTGAGCATTGAGGATTAGCTTTGTATAAATATTATCATCTCGTAAATAGCACCTTGAGGCTTAGAAGTAGGCTTAAATGGAGGAGGAGGAGATGATTAGATGAAAATTTGTGTAAGAGCTATAATCTTAAGTCGATGGAGTTGAGTTTTCTACTCTTGAGTTGATGTTCACCCATGAGTTGGAGTATTTGAATAATTAAGGTGTTGATGTGTATATTAATTTGGAGTTCATTAATTCTTTTGTTAAAAAGGGTCCTAAAAGAATTCTGTGGAACAAAATTCTAATTCTTGAGTCTAAATAGAGACTATTAAGATCGATGAGGAGTCGAGAGTTTGATTTATTGAGTGAGTATTGCGATGAGTCTTGAGGTTATTTATGCCTTATTACCACCTCTACTCATCATTCGAGGATGAATGATTCCAAGGGAGAGAAAATATAACACCACATGAAATTACCAAAATACCGCTAAAATGGAATCGTGCACATAAAGCATCTTCCCAAACGCCAATAGAAAATTTGAGACTAGATTTGCAATCAGCATGAAAAATAAAGTGGAAAAATGGTCTCGGCCTAATTTTAGAGCAACCGAGTCAGAAAATAATTTTTTATAATTATATTTGGGACAATATGAGAGCACACATAGGACGTGACACACCTGGGGTGTGGACCTACACTTGGGATTGTTCTTGAACTTCCTGGACAGAGCATATTCTGAGAAATTCGTGAAGTACACAAGTCCGTGCCCCAGGCACATCGCGGACATAGTATTTTGAGATCAAATTTTATTATTTGTATTTTTTAAGGGCATTTTGGTCATTCTTTGACCCCTCCTAAGATAATAAATGAGTATAAGGGATCTTTACATGAAGCCAAGTCCAAAGAATTTCTAGCAACTAAGTTTCCGTATAAGTCGATAGAAGGGTCAATATCAAATACACACATCTCCTAAAGTGTGATGAGTTAGGTGACCCATAGTATATCAAATTGAAGATATTGGAATTAGATTTCTAACGCATTTTAATTTTGCATTAATCAGAGTGCAGAGTAGAAAGTTATGACCATTTTAGTGAAGGAGTGTAGAGCTGTCTGAAGGTCCGCGCCCTGAGCACATTGCGGACAAAACGTGAACCGTTACTGGATAAGTAATGACATTTCTTTTTTATTTTGAGGTTACTTTTATCCTAAACCTTTGGGGGTCTATTTAAGGTTCCAAAATGCGTTAAATATTACTTTTCATAATAAAAAGCCCTCTCCTTCACTCTTAAAGATGAATGCTCAAGAATCATCAAGAAAGTCATCAACTTAGGATTTTCTTTCAAGATTCACTTCAAGGTAAGTTATTCTTCATAGATTTCAATATACCCAACCTAAATTTCCTTAACTATTCATGAATCTCTAATAGAATCTTAAATCATAACATAAGGTTTCAAAAAAAAAATTCAAGAATTCCTTTCATTCTTCGTTTTCAAGAATCAGGGTTCTTCTTCAAGAACTCTAAAGATTCCAAGTCAATAATTCAAGAATCTTCTTCAATCCTTCCAAGAACTTATATCTAAGGTATGTAAGGCCCTCCAAAAGTTATTCTACTATTATTTTTGTATCATTAACTACTAGTTTCTATCCAAGATCATAATTATGAGTTGAGATCAAAGTTTTCTCCATTACTAATGAATTTGATCAAAATACTGTTCATGAATATTTTCTTAATAAGGATCATAATTCTTGCTTATTTAATTATTGATTTAAGATATTGAGACAAGATTTACAACTATGGTTGAATTTATTAGAACCCTATATCTATTTCATGAAAAGTTATAAAGTTAATAGTTTGAGTTAAGTCTAAGAAATATTTAAAGTTTGTATTTTGTAAGATAGCTGAGTAATGCATATATGTTTTTGAGATAACTATAATGATACCATTTTTAATCAAAGAAAAGAGATCAGTTGAGAAAAGTTTAAGAAAAGCTAAAGT
Organism: Solanum sejunctum; assembly: GCA_025642045.1. Classification (NCBI taxonomy): domain Eukaryota; kingdom Viridiplantae; phylum Streptophyta; class Magnoliopsida; order Solanales; family Solanaceae; genus Solanum; species Solanum sejunctum. Next base: position 8,477 of record JAOTQJ010115869.1, read on the forward strand.
TAGGCTAAGTCTCAAAAGATTAAGAAGGCATTTTGAGAAGCCTTACTCTAGATGTTATGAGCATTATAAAAGTTATTATGGGAGTAGTATTGAGCATAGATATGAGCGAGAGTAATCATAACTTGAACTTATAAACTATGTAACTAGCGTAGGATAGGATTGTACCAAAAGACAATTCCTCACTTGCCACTGAGATGGCCCAGTTTTGGGATGGATCTACTCCCCTAGTTTTTGTTCCTTACCCCGATAATGTATAGGATGGCTCTGGCAGCGTGGGCAAGATGTTGTATCATCACGAAACTCATAGTGGTGGTTATCAGTTAGAAAAACTCCCCAAGAAGTAAAGTTTATTATTTAACACACCGAGATTTATCAATTCTTTTTATTCAAGTATTTCACTTTATTATGTTGCATAATAAATTGAGTTGAACTATTTGTAGAGCTAAGTATTTGATTGTTATATTTTTATGCATTTATTTGTGCTCATGGACACATTAAAGTAATTAATTCTTTTATATTAAGTTGCACCTAGAAACAAGTTTTAAAAATATATCTTTTACTTGCATGGCATACTTTTTGTCTATTAAGCTATCTTAAAGTTTAGTTTTAAAGTGAGTATTCTATCCTTACTACTTTTTGGCCATCTTACGTAGTACATTCCATGTACTGACGCCTTTGGCGCTACATCATTTTATGATGCAGATGTTGGTATTCATGTTAGCAGATGTTCAGTGAGACAGTCCCCATCAGTAGTTGGCAAGGCCTCTTTGCATCCTGAGGAACTCGAGAGCCTTTATTTCTTTGTATTTATTTTAGTTGAGGTAGCTATGAGCCTACTCCGGTGCCTTGTTCAAAGTAAGCATTTTAGAGGCTTCATAAACTAGAAAGATATTGTTCAAGTTATTTCTTTGAAATTGTTTGAATGATTTTGAGTTAAGTTGTATATATTACTATTGTATCTTTAAGTTCATGAATTTTGAGCCCATTTTAGTTCATTATGGTATTAATGTATTCTGTTGAGTATGTTAGCAGGCCAAGTGGTTTGCTTGGGACCATAAATGATTTGCGAGTGCCTGCCACGTCCAGGGTATAGGCTAAGGGCATGACAGGTAGTAATATTAAAACTTCTTCAGTAAAAGTAAAACATATCCAATAACAAGAAAGTGTAATTGAAATACACCAAATATTTCTTCTCTACCTTATCTTTTATCACCCCAACCTTCATCATCCAACATCCAAAAAAATGATATGATAAGTAACATATGAAAATAATGTAGTTCTTTAAAATAATGTCCTCGCCACATTCTTGCTTTTACCGTACAAATCCTTTCCCAAATAATTTTTCAGAACATGAGCAATCTCACAAAAAGAGAATCTAATGACTATCGATGCAACTATTTGGTGAAGGACTTTCAACCAAAAAGACTTATCGCTTTGTCGCAAAAAGTAGTGAATTGAAGAACAATACCTTTATAAGTCTACATGACATTCCTAAATGTATAAAGTGGTGCTTTTTGCCCATAAAGTCGATAGTTGTCACAAGTGTCTTGTATAATTTAGTGCTCAAGGCAAATTTGTGCTCCAGCACACTTTAAACCCCTCATAAGGTTGGCTACATGAGATGAAGCATGACATTCATCCTCACATAGTTATCACCATGACATTCTTCTCTAGCATTGCATATCTGTAGAAACCATTTCTTATACTCAAGCACTCTTGCGACCCGTCACAAGGTTGACTACATGAGATAAAGTAGGAACTTCATCCTCACATGAGCTCAAGTCATCACCATGACATTCTTCTCTGGCATTGCAAGTTTTCTTAAATCCAAACTAGCATTTTTCACTTCTAAGAAATTTAAAGACAAGTGTCATAAAAATCAGCTTGAGAAACCTTTTGTGTAAACCAAATAAATTCAAAATTTAACAAAGCTAGATTTATAATTCAAATTCTGTCTTAACTGATCGAATTAGAATATCATAGAATTATACCTCTTCCTATTTATTCTTTTATGATCGTATTTCTTAAAATTATCATCTCCTACTTTCTCTAATTATCTAGAAAAGTCTGAAAGACTCCAGAACTCTCTAGAATTCTCTGGAAATATGTGGATCTTGCAAGAATACCCTGGGAGCTTCTAGAAGACTCTAGACTTGTGTAGGGAATTCTTGCCATGTAAAGTATCTAAGATATTTTGTTAGGAAGTTTCTAGAAAAGTCTTCCTTTATAAATATCTAAGATATTTATGGTAGAACTTTCTAGGCCACTACTTGTACCCATTGGATCAAAGTGATCCTAGCCGTCCATTTAGGGAGGGGACTAGTATAAATACCCCCTTAGGTTTCTCATTTTC
>JAOTQJ010115880.1:0-43353 GCA_025642045.1 Solanum sejunctum
TTCAATTGGTATTTTTTCACGAAAAGCAGACATGAGATAAGAAATCCAGTGTTTCACTAAGATTTCGAATAGCGGTCTTGAATGCAAGTTGATTCTATTTTGACTCTTCCTCAGAGAAAGACGATCTCTGAGGAAGATCTCAATTCCAGTGACGGTTTCATTAGATATATTACAACTAAAATCCCTCTTTTTTTCGATCCAGTTCCTCCAACAACGCGAATAAGTGACAACCTGTAAGTACTTAGAATTTTTATTACATTTTATGATTAGTTTTTTTTCCTAATAGCGCATATACATTCCAATGCAGGAATTATAATTTTTTTGTAGTTACATTTGTTGAATACTTTAGCAATAGAATTTCAATTCCATGTAACTAGTAGTTGATTATCTTCGTACAAGTTTTTTATTTTGTTGAATTATTTTTTATTATATTTTTTCATTATTATAAATGCACAATTGAATAAATGATACATAACATGTATTGTGTCAAATATGTCTCATGTGTCCCACAATACAATGTATCATGAACATAATTTATAGTGTTAGCATTCATTATTATATTTATCTGATACATAATTAGTTATCTATTAGATACATTACTATAATATCTCTCTCTAGAAGACCTTACTATAATTAGGGCCGGAGCCACCCTTGGCCAAGGGGTGTCAAATAACCCCCTTTTGTCAGAAATTACATTGCATATATTATCAACATCTAAGCTTATCGTAACACGACGAATGAGGAACCTGAAGACACCTCACTCAAGCCTTTAAATGGGGGAAGTCGGATTAAGAAAAAATCAACATAAGCTCGTCATTAGGAAATCAAACACAAACCTTCAAATATTATCCAAAAATACCTTCTAATGAAAGACTTAACAAGGGCTAAGACAGGTTCCAAGCTCACCTTCAAGTAACGGTAGCAAAAGAAAATCATAATCCTGCATTCATAATCTTTAAAACAATCAAGTGGCACATGTTGTGGATGTTCAAAATTTTTAATGAAAATTTACCATAAAACACATAGTATAGGTGCACAACTATTTAGACATAATATTTAAAATATTAATAAAAAATAATTTTAATACTACAATTGAAAGTGGGGAGTGTGGGGAAGAGGGGGACTTTTAGTTTTTGAAGAAAAAAATTATCTTGAAGGATTTCTTAACCAAATATGTAGCCAAAATTTTTTATGACAAATAAAAAAATGACTGAACATGATTTTTTAATTTGTGATATCACAAAAAACTCATAAACCTAAAAGAAATTACTAAGACTAGAAGTTAAGTATAGAAATAAAGTTAAAAAAAAGAACTTGTGAGAGAGGAGAAAAAATAGAAAATATGTAAATTATTGATACAGGTGAGAATTGAACCCTTGACTTCAGTAAAAAGACAGCCTTAAAACTAAGGTTTCAACCAAAGTACCTATTAGGAGATTAATTCATTGTGTGTTGGATATTTAATATATTCATGATGTGAAGAAATTACTATATAACTTAATAATATTACGTCGGGATTAATTGGTGCTCGAGCACCCGAAAGGGTGCATGTAAATTCGCCCCTACCTACATAATACTTTAAAACATAATTATAGTCATACATTCATAAGCTTTAAGAATAACATCATCATATTTGGAATAACTCGTTTAACTTAGGAATCCCTTTATGTGAGAATTGTCCTTTCACAAGAGGGTCCATCTTTGATGAGAATTATCTTTTCACCATCTTTAATAATATCATAATAAAGTGCTTCATAGAATACTTTGTAATTTTCATAAAACTTTCATAATCATCTTATTGAATGCTCTTACCATTCATGACCATACTTTATTGAATATAGCATAAAATCTGGTGGGATTGATGCATGGAGAATTTTAAAACATATAATGCAAGAGGAACATGTTTAGGCTTTATGAAACTCATTAGTTCAAATCATTCATAAATTAACCTACCATAACCTTCAAAATCTTAGATAGCCATTCAAAAAGCCTATTACGACCCAAACCTAGGGTCTAGACGTGATACAACAAATGAGAAACCCAAAGGTATCTCAAACAAGTCTCATAGCATTCATCAAACATATCATTGGTTAAGAAAATAAAATGAGCGAAAACTAAGGGATAGAAACTAAGGAAAAATCAGCGTAGGCATAAGAACTAGAATCATAGAAAATATAAATATGTCCATATATTCAAAAAAATACCTCTAAGTTATAGATAGGGAGAGGGCTTAGACATGCCCTAAGCTCACCCTCAAATATATATATAAAGTGAAAAAATTTTATAGTCTTGAAGTAGAAAGCTAGATAGTAAGGCTATTATCCCCGAACTAGAGGACTCACCAATGAAGCAAAGTCTTCAATCTACAAGCCAACCACAAATGTGAGAAGGATGATCGCCAAAACCTACATGGGGATATTATGTAAACAAAATATGCATAATACTTTCAATGTACTAGTATGTGGTATGCAATGCAATCAAAAGTTCATAATTTCATATACGAAAAATGCATAATCATCACAAGGAATTTAATACTCAAGATGATAAATGATCAATGCATCATTTTAAACATGATTTGAAGTAACATAATCATCATAAAACATCATATAAGCATCTATGTGGGAGGGTACCATAATGGATAATAAACTGTGCGAGCTATAACATGAAGTTTTGATATTGCCTCTACACCGGAGAAAAAGGAGTTTACTTGCCAAGGTAGAGTTCTACCCCACTAGGTCGATGTTATGAACATGATGCTATATGTGGATACACTAGCTAAGCCATATAGATACATAATTCTATAGTGACACATAGTTATGAGACTTAAGACTTTATATAAAGGCCCCTTAGATCGAGCCCCCACCTCAAGTCTCATTTGGTGATAAGTCTAATCCCACAAAATACTTTATACATAAGCATAAATATACATTTATAAGCTTGAAAAATGTAAACACCACCATAATAGGAATAACTCATCAACTTAGTGATCCCTTCAAGTGAGAATTGTCCTTCACAAGAGGGTTCATCTTAAAACATTATAAAAGGGATTCATAAATGTCATAATCTGGACCTAGCGTCTAGAAGCGACATGACAAATGGAAAACCAAGAGTCACCAAATGAGCCTCATAGTATCCATTCACACATCATCAGTTTGGAAGCGCATATGAAATAGTAAACACATAGTTCTAAAGGACGAGAGAGTATGACTCACACTATGGAGATGTCATAAGGATAGAAATTAACATGGATTCACATAACACATAACACATAACACATAAAGACTAAGGGCCGGTAAGTTTTACTCACTCTATGGGGCAATACGGGGCTTAGGATTTTCCACATTTCCATATCAAAATATATGTACATATCATAATTGAATCATAATGACCATATCCATTAGATAATCATAATCATAAGCTCCAAATGTCAATACATAACATATGTCCGTATAAGAGTCTATAGGATGTCCAACAACGCCTTTAGTTATAAGATAGGATGGGGGCTAAGGCATGTCCCAAGCTCACCCTCAAAGTAAAGATAACATGAGTAAAAGCAAAATAAGGTGGATAGCTGGTGGCTTACCCTTGGAGGATAGGACTAACCACAATTAGTATCTCAAATCTAATCTAGCTGTCAAGTGGTGGATGATGGTAGTTTCTGGTCCTTACATAATTAGATCATGTAGGTAAAAGTATGCATTAGTACGTTTGAATGTACTAAGTATGCAGACATATAATGCATACGACTTACCCAACCTGCATTCAATGTTAGATGACAAGGACACATAATATAGAAAGATATGTATATAATAAAGAGAAGTAATATAACAATATGCTATGAAATTCATGATGCATGGAATGTCATAATGCTCATATATAGAGAGGATGTGACTATAACCGATATCTCAAACTCGTGTGAGGTATTACATGAACTTTTCCTATGTAGACCTTCCATTGGTAAGAGAAGATTACTTAGCAAAGGTAATCTACACCACACCTTACGACCCAATCATTTAGGTGTGATAGACATATTCCTTACAACCCAATCATTTTAGAAGGATTTCCATATCATATCATATCATATCATATCATATCATATCATATCATATCATATCATATCATATCATATCAAATGTATAGCCATTCCTTACGATCTGGTCATTTCAAATCTTCATAATAATCATGAAATTTTACATCTTAGGGATTAAATCACTTTAAAATTGATAATAAAATATAGCCTATATCTTAATTAAATTAAAGAAATAATGATCTTACCCATAATTAAAGTAAGCTTAAATTCCATAGATCAAGTGAAAAAGAGTTTAGGTCTTTATGATTGAAAGGGACCATGAATTAATCCCACATACCTAAATTCACCAAGAAGAAACAAAAAGAATTGATGAAAAATAGAGCCATTCCTTGATTTCCAAGCTAAGTCTTCGCCAGAGTCTTTGAGAGGAGTTCTTAAGAGAGTTTGAATATATTTCTAAGTCTGAAAATGAATTTGAATGAGGGAAGAAGAGTGCGGGTCATTTGAATGTCTTAAGATAACATAGAAAGTTTACAAAAGACCTTTAGAAGAAACTATAATTATGAAAACGCTATTAATGAATCAGATAGAAAAATGTTGCCAAGGGTCCTATGAGAAGGTCTCATGGTCCGTACAAGGTCCATGGTCTGTGTGACTCCTTCGTGATCCAACATTGAGAAAATATTTTATGAAGGTCCGAGATGATAGTTTTATACCTAGAAAAATTGCACACCAACACCCATACGGGGGGCTTTACGACCTGTGAGAGGTCATACGGACCATGTGGCCTCCGGTGATATCTCACCTAGAAAAATTCTCTCCGACAAAGTTTTGAGATGGTGATCCCATACTTAATTTCCACACCAATGCCTATATAGGGGGCTTCACGGACTGTGAAGGGGTTATATTATCCATAAGAGGTCCATGTGTGAAGTGCCTAAGCCAAAATGTAGATTTTCAAGGACAAGGCCTTCTACACGATCCACTACATTACCAGTGAAGCCTCACACGAACCATGTGGGGTTCATGTGATGTGTGCCTTCGTCTTAAACCCTAAATTAATACTAACACTCTACACATAAAGCCAAGGGCCACCTCAAGGCCCCTCCACACGACCAGTGGTGAGTCACACGGCTCATGAAGGTACCCATAGGGTGTCATCTTGATACAAAATCTTTTTGGAACCAAACTTCAAATTCCATTAAGATCATACAAGGTCCGAGTCCTCATAATAAATCACTTCATAATTTTTATAACATATGATGAAACACTTTATCATTTGTAACATACCTCAACTTAGAACATACATTTAAACCTTGGTGGGTTAATATATGCAAGCATTAAAACTATGCAGTTACAGAGGGTCATGCACAAATATATTGAAACCAATCAATTTGAACTATCGAACAACCCACTATCATCATTCATAAATCCTAGTATAAGAACATGGAATTCATCTTGTAAAATTATCAAATTCATAACATTTTATAACATCGCATTTGAGAACCCATTCACAAATCTCTGACAATAACCAGCTAAGCCCAATAAACTCTTTATATCCAAGGGGTTCAATTGTCACGACCCAAGCCTAGGGCCGAGACGTGATAGGCAAATGGGGAACGTAAAGAAAACCTAAACAACCTTCATAGTATATTATTACCCATCCTTAGTCGTGAAAGCAATTAAAATGACAATAAACAATAAGTATAAACAAGGGGAAATGGGACTAAAGGTAAGCCTCTATATCCTAAACATCAAGAAACAAGAGAGTCAAGACTTATAAATTAGATACATAACATGTCCAATAATACCTCTAAATATAGATACTTAGCGAGGGCAAGACAAGCAACCGGGCTCATCCTCATATAAAAGTATACATAAAAAAAGATAGTTTTAATATAGAGGAAGAGATTATAAGTAGCATTCCCAGAATGGAGGACTCACCAACAAGCTTGAGTGAAAACGTACTAGCCACACGGGTGGAAATGCTCAAGCGGGGCTCTAGTTCTTACATGGTGACATAATGTAGGTACAGAGTATGTGTTAGTATGATGGAATGTACTAAGTATGTAGGATGAAATGCAATAAGAGATAGGCAATATAAACAAAATGCATAATAATGAGCAATAGATAGTATATAGCAATATGGTATGTATGAACAATGCTTACAGTACATACTTGAAAATAACCATACTTACATAGCTAGTTTAACGTAAGAAGGTGACATGCTTAGATCATCCAAATACCTTGTATTAAAAGGTGAAGAATATAGCATAGGTTATAACACCTTCTAGTAGATAATGGATAGTACATGGGGGTAAAGAGATAGCATAATTCATAAACCCTACATGTAAACAAGAGATAATGAGCAACACATGAGGGTAGGGAGGTAATATAGGTCATAACCCCTATATGTGTGCATATGAGGGTGAGGCATTCCACATAGTTTATAACCCCTTCATATGAGTATATTGCATAACCCCAAATCATACACGAGGGTAAGGAGTACATCATAGTTCATTACCCCTACATGTAGAAATGAGTAAGTGAGTAGCACATGAGGGTAAAGGTAGCACATGTCAGAACCCCTACATGTGTGTACATAGAATAACCATAAACCATACATGAGGGTAAGGAGTACCACATAGTTCATAAGCCCTACGTATGGATATAAGTAATTGAGTGGCATTGATTCATACATAAGGGTACTTACAACATAGTTCATAACCCATACATGTAGGAATTGGCCTTGCACTAGAGGGTAAAGCACATAACATAGTTCATAACCCCTTCTAGTAGGGTTCACAATTTACAAGAGCATAAACCTTAGCATAAGAACTCAATAACTCATCAACGATTCCCAAGAACATAACTACAATCCAAGCCTTAGGCCTAGACATGACCAGCTACAGGGGAACCCAAAAGAATCCCAAACAAGCCTCATAGCATAAACAAGGGGAAATGGGACTAAGGGTAATCCTCCATATCATAAACATCAAGAAACAAGAGAGTCAAGACTCATAGCATAAATACATAACATATCCAACAACACCTCTAAACATAGATACTTAGCGGGGGACAAGACAAACAACCAGGCTCACCTTTGTACTCAAAGTATATATAAAAAAAGATAGTTTTAATAAATAGAAAGAGATCATAAGTAACATCCCCAGAATGGAGGACTCACTAACAATCTTGAGTGAAACAGTACTAGCCACGTGGGTGGAGATGCCCAAGCGGGGCTCCGGTTCCTACAAGGTGACATCATATAGGCATAGAGTATGCATTAGTACATTGAAATGTAGTAAGGATGTAGGACACAATGCAATAAGAGATAGGCAATATAATCAAAATGCATAATCATGAACAATGGATAACATAATAGCAATATGACATTCATGAACAATGTTTGTAGTAAAACATGCTTGAAAATAGCCATACTTACAAAGCTATTTTAACATAATATGGTGACATACTTAGATCATCCAAATACCTTGTACTAGAGGGTGAGGAATATAGCAGATCATAACTCCTTCTAGTAGGTAATGGGTAGTACATAAGGGTAAAAAGATAGCATAGTTCATAACCCCTACATGTAAACAAGAGATAATGAGCAGCACATGAAGGTTAGGAGGTAATATAGGTCATAACCCCTACATGTGTGCAAATGAGAGTGAGGCATTCCACATAGTTTATAACCCCTTCATATGAGTATATTACATAACCCCAAATCATACACGAGGGTAATGAGTACATCATAGTTCATCACCCCTACATGTAGAAAGGAGTAAGTGAGTAGCACATGAGGGTAAAGTTTGCATATGTCATAACCCCTACATGTGTGTACCTAGAATAACCATAAAACATACATGAGGGTAAGGAGTACCGCATAGTTCATAAGCCCTAAGTGTGGATATGAGTGAATGAGTTGCATTGATTCGTACATAAGGGTACTTACAACATAGTTCATAACCCACACATGTAAGAATTGGCCTTACACTAGAGGGTAAAGCATATAACATAGTTCATAACCCCTTCTAGTAAGCTTCACAATTTACAAGAGCATAAACCTTAGAATAAGAACTCAATAACTCATCAACGATTCTCAAAAACATAACAACATGAGAGCCTAACAATTCACTTGCAACACCATAGATGCTTTCTTGTTTATAACACACATATATACAATCCTTTCATAATCATACATATATATTCATTTTCATCATCATTTTATCATAATTGCATCATCATATAGTCATTCAATTCATAAGACATACATCGAACCATCAATTTCTCAAGAACCCTAAATCAGATATTTTATCAAACACTTAGAGGGTGTGTAGTGCTAATGTAAAATCATGCATTTCAAGAGTGTTATCATGCTAGATAATTGAGTATAAAACCATGAATAGATACTTGGTAACACCCTCAAGCAATCTACATCAAAACCCTTCATCAAATCCCACAATAAATCTTAGATTCATAGCCCAAAACATAGTAAAACAGTCACAATCTCATAAACCCCAATATAGTGTGCAGTGATTTTCATAATAAATAAGTCCCATTTGTAAATCAACTTTAAATCATGCAATTTTAGGTGAAAGAAAGCTTGGGCATCATGGGTGAAAGGAACCCATGAAATAAACCCACATACCTTAACTTTTGTAGAAACCTTGAAGAATATTGGAGATGGAGACTTGAACATTGGTTGAATTCCATAAGATCCGGAGAGGGTTTTGGCACTTGAATTTTGAGAGAAATATAAGACTAAGTATTTAAATGAGTACTGGGAAAAGTCTTGGGTGATATGAGGGTGAAATAAGGCTAAGTATAGGTATTTTCACATATGGGAATACTTAGGCCCCATACTTAAAAGTATTGGACCGAACTTGAAAAACTAGACAGGAATTACACTGAGGCGCGTCGCACCTATAATGTGCTAACCTCACTAGAATTCGTCAATTTAAAATTTAAAATTGTGAATCGTTTGCTCTAAAATTAGGGTTAGATCCTTTTCCCCCTAAATTTGATCCCGTGAACAAGTATATGAAGTTGAATTTCTGAAAAAAGTATGAATTTTGAGATATATGGTAATTACAATTTTGGGCACTTCTGAGGTACATTTACGGGCACTTTTTGGGGTCATTACAATATATCCCCCTTGGGAACATTCATCCCCTAATGTCAAATAAACATATATGAGAAGGGTGATCTTGAAAAAATCACCCCCAACAAAAATGCAATGATACATTTAAAACACCACTTTCAAAACATATTAAGTGTCAAAATCGTCATGAACTTATCAACATAAACATGGATGCATGCAAATGACATAGGGGCTTAAACATAAGGATTTGGAATCATGAAAGGACTTGACATGTCATCATAATCTTGAATAGAAATGAAAGAGATACGAATATTGTTTCTCCATTCCCGCTCCCCGAGAGATTCTTTCGACTAGACAAACCTTCCAAAGAGCCTTAATAAACACCACATACTTATTAATCAACTTTTCCACCCTTCCATCCAATACCCCTATAGGGACCTTATCCTCGTCAGTACCCACAATCTCAAAGAGTTCTATGGCACTAGAGTCACTATTACATTTCCTCCACCTAGAAGTAAGAAGTACCGAACAAACCATGTCCACATTTATAGGCAACTCCAATTCGTATGCAAGCTTACCAATCTTTCTGAACACTCTATAAGGACTCATGATCAAAACTCATTTGTTAATCTTAATCGTACCTAGTCTACTTGGTACCATAAACCACCATCTCCCCCTTAGGAGACAACTTCCACTCATTCATCCCTCACCAAGACCTCCAACTCTATCAAGATGGAAATCAAAGCCTTATTTAACTAGACTCCTTCAACCACCTTCTTGCCACCCAGAGGTCTCTACTTTCCATAATTAACAATCAACCTCACCTCCTCTGAATTCACAATACCACACTTAAATGATTTACATACTCTTCCTCACTTCCAGTAGCAATCAACACATCATCACCAAGGAACACCACAAACGTAACAAGGTAAGGATTAAAGACCCTATTCATGAGACCTATAGATATAACCGGTGCGTAAGTCAAACCAAAAGACACCACCCTAAATTCAACATATCGGAAAGGATATTCAATAGGTCATTGGTCATCGGTAACAACTCAATAGAAATAACTTATGCTCAACACCCCTAACTCTTATAAAATGATCAATGCAATCCCTTGGAGATAAATTGTATTCTAAAACAAGAAATAGACTTACCCCTTCACTACCACTCAACGACGAGTTATTAGGAAATTGAAATCTAACTCTACAGACTTTACCATCAATGGAGACACAACATGTATACAATTAATCCATCCTAAGTACAATCATCAAAATCTGCCACATCGAATCCAAAAAAGTCATAAGTCAAGACCTACACGCAACATGACCACGGAATAATTTCTATAGACCTTTCTAGCAATAATAGACTCTTTAATGGGATAGACACCAAGAGTCCACATCATCATCCAGAACACACATGAAGCCCACTAGTAATAAAAGGAAACTTAAATGTACCGGTAGAAACATCAGGCACCTCTTCCACCTCTTACCTCCTTTGAAGAGCATAGAAATGACTACGTCTTGGAGAACCTCCTTGATCAATATATTTACCTTGGAACTCTTGATTCACTTGACCACCTTGACCTTGAGGATGACCCTCCTTGACCTTGTTCCATACATAAAGGCAATCAATAAGCTTGTGACCTTGCTTCCCACATCTGTAACACGCTCTTGAATTCTTTAAGCATTTGCCATAATGATGCCTTTTACATTATGGGAATTTCGAAAACCTCATTCCACCATCACCTCCTTGGAACCTTAATCTATCCATTCCTTTCATAGCAAGCCTCTTGTTTAGAGTACTAGAAGACCCTTGGCCTTGAAAATCGATACCTTGTTGGAACCGTCATCCTTAAACTGAGCTATCTTAGACTCTCCACTACTCTTCTTCCTAAGATTTTTACATTTAAGTTGTTTGACATAAATCATGAGGCGGGACAAATCCTTATCATTAATTAACATAGCAGACCAACATTCTTCATTCACTAAGTCAAAGACACCCATCACAAACTTGTTCATCCTAGCCCATGGGTTGGCAACCAAGTGAGGAGCATACTTAGAGAGTTGGTTGAACTTGAGGGCATACTCCCTCACACTCGTTGACCCTTGTCTCAAGTTCATAAATTCTACCAATTTGGCTTCCCTAAGCTCAAGAGGAAAGAATCGATTAAAAAATTCCGCCTTGAACTCTTCCCATAGATCCACATTGTCGACTCCCTCTTTTTCTCTCCATTGATTGTACCATGTTTGTGCTACCCTTTTGAGTTGGTAGGCCGCCAACTCTATCTTATCTTCCGATCTAACACCCATGATGACCAATATCTTATAAATCTCATCAATAAACTATTGTGGGTCTTCATCCACCCTTGTACCATAGAACTCCGGTGGGCTCATCCTCATGAAGTCTCTCACCTGAGAAGATGATGTAGGAGCATGATGGGCTTGGGCCCCTTGATTGGCTTGGTTGTCCACAACTTGTGCAAGCAAAATGAGAGCCTCCCAAAGCTTTCCATTAGTTGTTTGTCCCTCTGGAGTGTAAACTCTTTTTCCTCTTATGTTAGGCATGATCAACTAGCATGACAAAGAACAATTATTGGGGGGGGGGGAACGAACTTCAACTCCATAGAATGACTTAGAACATGCAAACGAGAAACATCTCCTAAAACATCTCATAGCCTCCTACTCATAGTTGTGGTGCACAATATAACCATGATTAAGACTCTAATCGATATGGTATGTTGGACTCTGAGGATTTAACAACTTAGTTCTACGATATCATCTTTCTCACAATCCAAGCTTAGGGCCTAGACGTAACTAGTGAAAGGAAAACCCGAAGGAACCCCAAACAAGCCTCATAGCATATCATTGCACATCCTTGGTCGCAGAAGTAATTAAAATGTCAATAAGCGATAAGCTTAAACAAGGGGAAATGGGACTAAGGGTAAACCTCCATATCATAAACATCCAGAAAAAAGAGAGTCAAGACTCATAGCATAGATACATAACATGTCCAACAACACCTCTAAATATAGATACTTAGCGGGGCTAAGACAAATAACTAGGCTCACCTTCATAGTCAAAGTATACATAAAAAAAATATAGTTTTAGCAAGAGATCATAAGTAACATCCCCTGAATGGAGGACTTACCAACAATCTTGAGTGAAATAGTACTAGCCACGTGGGTGGAGATACTCAACCAAGACTCTGGTTTCTATAAGGTGACATCATTTAGACATAGAGTATGCATTAGTACATTATAATGTACTAAGTATGTAGGATTCAATACAACAAGGGATAGGCATATAATCAAAATGCATAATCATGAGAAATAGATAACATAATAGCAATATGACATTCTTGAACAATGCTTGTAGTAAAACATGCTTGAAAATAGCCATACTTACATAGCTAGTTTAACATAATATGGTGACTCCAAATACCTTGTACTAGAGGGTGAGGAATATAACATAGGTCATAACTCCTTCTAGTAGGTAATGAGTAATACATAAGGGTAAAGAGATAGCATAGTTCATAAACCCTACATGTAAACAAGAGATAATGAGCAACACATGGTGGTAGGGAGGTAATATAGGTCATAGCCCCTACACGTGTGCATATGAGGGTGAGATATTCCATATAGTTCATAAATCCTTCATATGAGTATATTGCATAACCCTAAATCATAGACGAGGGTAATGAGTACATCATAGTTCATAACCCCTACATGTAGAAATAAGCAAGTAAGAAGCATATGAGGGCAAAGGTAGAATAAGTTATAAGCCCTATATGTGTGTACGTACCTTAATCCATACACGAGGGTAAGGAGTACCACATAGTTCATAAGTCCTATATGTGGATGTGAGTAAATGAGTGGCATTGATTCATACATGGGGTAAGATGTACAACATAGTTCATAACCCTACATATAGGAATTAGCCTTTCACTATAGGGTAAAGCACATAACATAGTTCATAACCTCTTCTAGTAGGCTTCAAAATTTACAAGAGCATAAACATTAGCATAAGAACACAATAACTCATCAACGATTCCCAAGAACACAGAAACATGAGAGCCCAATAATTCACTTGCAATACCATAGGTCTTTACATGTTTTAAACACACCTATATACATTCCTTTTGTCATCATATACATACATCCCTTTTTATTATTATTTTATCATCATATAGTCATTAAACTCATAAGACATGCATCAAACCATCAATTCCTCAAGAACCCTAAACCGATCATTTTATCAAATACTTAGTGAGTGTGTTGTGCTAGTGTAAAATCATGCATTTCAAGAGTGTTATCATGCTAGAAAATTCATTGTAAAATTATCAATAGATACCGCAGAATGCCGTCAAGTAATATACATCAAAATCCTTCATCAAATCGCACAATAGATCTTAGATTTATAGCCCAAAACATAGTAAAACAATCATAATTTCATAATCCTTGACATAGTGTACAATTATTTTCATAATAAATAAAACCCATTCATAAATCAATTTCAAATCATGCAATTTTTGGTAAAATGAAGCTTGGGCATCATGGCTAAAGGAACCCATGAAAGAAACCCACATACTTTAATCTTTTGAAGAAACCTTGAAGAAGCTTGGAGATGGAGACTTGAAGCTTGGTTGAATTCCTTAAGATTTGAAGAATGTTTTGGCACTTGAATTTTAGGAGAAATATAAGACTAAGTGTTTGAATGAGTATTGGGAAAAGTCTTGGGTGATGTAAGAGTGAAATAAGTCTAAGTATAGGTATTTTCATGTATGGGAACACTTAGGCCCAAGACTTAAAAGTCTTGGACCAAACTTAAAAAACTAGACAGGAATTACACTGAGCCGCGTAATGCCTGTAACGCGCTAACCTTACTGGAGTTCGTCACTTTGAAATTTGAAATTGTAAATTATTTGCTCTAAAATTGGGGTAGACCCTCTACCCCCTAAGTTTGACCCCCTGAATAAGAATATGAAGTCATATTTCTGAAATAACACATGAATTTTGAGATATATGTAAATTATAATTTTGGGCACTTCTGAGGCAAACTTTCGGCATTTTTTGGGGTTATTACAATTTCTCTCCTTTAGGAACATTTATCCCTGAATGTCAAAGAAACATATATGTGAAGGATAATCATGAACAATTCAGCCCAAACAAGAATACAACAATACATTTAAACCACCACTTCAAAACATCAGCATAATTATTAAAATTGTGATGAGCTTGTCAACATAAACATAGATGTATGCAAATGACATATGGGCTGAAACATAAGGCTTGGAATCATGGAAGGATTTGATATGTCATCATAAGCTTGAACAAAAATGAAAGAGATATGAGCATTGTTTCTCCATTTCCGCTTCTCGAGAGACTCTTTCAACTAGATGAACCTTCCAAGGAGCCTTAACGAATACCACATCCTTATCAATCAACTTGTCCACCCTTCCATCTAATACCTCTACTGATGAGCTGTCAGAATACAACATATTTGATTCCTAAAACAAGGATTTTTTGAGTTCTCAATGCGATTTGTTTGTGATTTTTATGTGTTCTTGTGTTGATTTTGTAGAGAAGATAGGTTGGCATGATTTTGGAAAGAAATTGCAGATTTTTTTAAATGACAAGACATACTACCTCACCTACGAGTTGTAGCCCAAGCTACGAGTCATATGGTGATCTCGTAGCCCAAAATAGAGAGTAAAAATAAGAAATCTTCCAAGTGGAGGTTAGCCCTATGAGGCGATCATACAAGTTGTAAGTCTCACCATGACTTTTATAGGTGGACTCATAGTAGGTAATAGAGAGCCAAAAGTTTAGACAAAAAACTGAAGGGCTAGACTACGAGAGGAACATACGAGTTGTCCCAATGGCTCGTACTAGTTGAGTCCAAAATGCTAAGAACCTAATATGAGACCCCAATTACGACTCGTAGGTAGTCCTATGATTCGAACCTGCGAAATAAACCAGATGCCAACTGTCTTTTCTGTGCTACTTTTAGGGCTAAATTTGTAACTACTATAAATACTTTAAGTTAGGATTTTAATTTTGATAGATAACAGAGATTCAAAATAGAGAACATTGAATACACCTTTGATATTCTTCAAGAGTATTTTATGGTTCTAGAATAGATTTTTATTTTCTCTTGGAAAACCCACTTTTGAGGAGTGAAAATCATATATTGTATTCAATCTCAATATATCAAAGTTGTGGTATACAACTTGTGGTGCTTTCAACTTCATTGCTTTGGGTAAATTTCTCAACTATGTCTTGTTTTTGCATTTTTGTTTGTTTTGCTTTAGCCATGAGTAGGCAAGCACCCACAACTTGGGGTTTTGGTAACTATAGGTTGTTGACTTCAGATGACATATATTTATTATATTTCTATGATTGTGGTTTTGGATATATTATTTATTTTCCTTTATTTTAATTGTTTGGTGGTGGCCAACACCAAACCCCACTTACTATCATGATCCTGACCAAGGTAGTAACAAATAGAAATAGGGAAGTAAATGACAAGTTTTGATTGATGTACTCTTATATAATCAACCAAACCTGACCAAAGGGAGGTTGACTGGTACAATAGGTAATGGTTATTTGGCACACCATGGCTGCCAACCAAGCACCATAGTGAAATTCGACCTTCAACTTTACAAAAGGGCTAGAAGAACCTAAGTTACCGTCTTGAATGGGAATTTCCAATTATAGTTATGTTGTCAAGGGTAATCGAGTCGATGAAACATGAGGAACATAATTCTCAAGTTGTCCCAAATTTGACTGCTTCCTGCATAGTTAGTTTTATTTTAATTTTTATTCTGGAATTACAAAGCAACCCCTCCCCCCCATTTAGAGATTTTAGTTATAGATGCTTGAAATGATTGACAGTGAATTCTTGTAGTTAATTCCTGTATTCCCTATGGATTCGACACTAACCTTTGGTTAGGTTAATTGCTGATTGCGACCGCTTTCTTTTAGAGTGTGAACATCATAAAAAATTATGGCGCCGTTGCCATTGAATACGACTAGGTTTTGAATTGATTTCAGTGTTAGTTAGTTCAAGTGTTAATTTTTAAACTCTCTTGTATTTTACTTTCATTTTTATTTTTATTGTTTGATTTTACTTGTAGGGTGTACTAAGTGGTGTGTCCAACACAAGGAGCTAAGGCAATCCCTTAGATCCTATTAATTTGGAGATCCATTGACTCTTTAGAAGAATGGCTCAAGTGAATGAGGATATCGTAGTTGAGGAAGAAATGAATATAAATGATAATATGCGAAGAGAGGAGAATCCACCACCGAGGTATGAACCCTATGGCCATGGATGTAACTGGTGCTATAGTATTGCCTCCATTACTGACAGGTACAAAGTTCTTAGTGTCAAGTGGATAACTTCAACTGCTCCAAAACCGTGGTTATTCATAGGGCTACCCTCAGAGGATCCTTATCGTCATCTCCATAATATGGTTTTTGTCTACAAGAGTATCATGCATATACAAAATCTTTCTCTTGATGCCGTTGGTTTTCGGGTGTTTCCATTTTCACTGACTGGGAATGCAACTGTGTGGTTATATGAGCTTCCTCTGGGTACAATAACAAGTTGGGCAGAGCTTCCCCAATATTTGTATTAGGACACTTTACTTTTTAAGATCAAAGAAGCTAAAGCTCAAAGATCAAATGAACAATTTTGAGCAATTGTCGGTGACTCTATTAGTACCACATGGGAGAAATTTACCAAATTCTTGAGGATGGTCCCTGATCATAAGATTGTTGATGGTGCATTTATTGAGATATTCTGCCGGGCTCTTGATAATAATAGTCAAGCTTGTGCCGACACAATCATTAGAGGCATGTTTCTTGACCATCCTTTTGCATGATAGCCGTAAGGATGAAGCAAGTAGTTAAAATAAGTAGAGCATAGGGTCAATGAGAATGAGGTACAATGAAGACTTCTTGTGCTGTTAACACCAAAATTGAGCAAACAAAGGTCAATGAAGAGATCATGGAGCAGCTTGCTCAACTTCGCACAAGTATGACTTGGTCTTGAAGCAAAACCAAGCAAGTGTCAAAGTGGTCACTCACTAACCTCATAAGGATCCTATCTATGAAGATCCATTCTTTGATGAAGATGCTTGTTTTGTGAGTAATCAAGCAGTGGGTTTTCAAAATAACCCTGAAGGTTTAACTTGGACTATTGGAGGCAAGGTTTCGGGAATCAAGGTTGGAACTACAACAGTGATAGTGCTTATAGGGATAATCGAGGTGGCTACGATGAAAGAGATAGTGTCAGATGCCGAATAGGGTAGAAGAGATGGTTATAGGAATGGTCTTTATGTGCCGCCTCACAACCGTGATGCCATTCTAAGCTCCTCGAGGCTTGAAGAGATGTTTGACAAGTTGTTGAAGAGAGTCGGCCACCAAGATGAGACTTTAAAGGGAATGAAAGCGGATATTTATAGTATTAATAAAAAATAGATTCTCACTTAGTGTTAATTAATCAACTAGAACAACAATTTGGGCAAGTTTCTTCACAATTGAACCAACGCCAAAAGGGAACCTTACCAAGCAATACTGTTCAAAATCCTAAAAATTAATGGCATTATATGGTAGTCATGACTCGGATTGGTAAAAACACCATAGATCCCCCTAGACTAGTGATTGAGGATGAAGTTCATGAGTGGGTCATTGATAGAAAGTGTGAGAGTGAGGAAGAAAGTCCAAAGAG
The DNA here is from genome assembly GCA_025642045.1 of Solanum sejunctum. Lineage (NCBI taxonomy): Eukaryota > Viridiplantae > Streptophyta > Magnoliopsida > Solanales > Solanaceae > Solanum > Solanum sejunctum. The sequence goes on from JAOTQJ010115880.1 coordinate 17,870, forward strand.
TAATGTAGTGGAAAGCCAAGAGGTGGGAGAGCAAGAGAAATTCAAGATGGTTCCAAAACCACCTCCTCCTTTCCTCGAAAGACTCATGAAAAAGGAGAAAGATGGCAAATTCTAGCAGTTCCTCTCAATATGGAAACAATTGTCCATCAACATTCCCCTCTTAGAAGATTTTGAGAAGATCCCCGGGTACACCAAGTATCTGAAGGATTTGGTAACAAAAAAATGTACTATGAGCCAAAAGTTCTCACAGGAACTCCAACAATGTTATGCGATCATGGCCAAATGCCTTGTTCAAAAATTATAGGACCCCCGTGCATTCACCATCCCTTGCACCATTGGTGATATTGAATTTACAAGAGCATTGTGTGATTTAGGAAAGAGCATCAACTAATGCCTCTTGCCGCATTCAAAAATCTTAGGCTTGGAACCCATACTCTAATAAAAATATGATTGTTCATAACAGATAAAACCATCAAAAAGTTGGAGAGAATATTTCTTGATGTGCTTGTTAAAGTTGATAAATTCATCTTTCCCACGAATTTTGTAATCCTTGATTGTGATATTGATTTTGAGGTGCCCATTATTTTGGGAAGACCATTTTTGACCATCAGAAGAGCTTTAGTGGATATGGATTTAGGTTAGCTTCGGTTTAGGGTCATTAATGTAGAGGTTTTGTTCAACATTCGCCAAACAATAAAACATCTAGATGAAGTGAAGAGTGAGGTTTGGTCCCTTAATAATTGCTGATAATGGATAATGACTAAGTCGAGCCACAACATTAAAGAAGGTGCTTCTTGGGAGGCAACCCAAGTATCTTTGATAATTGTTGGTTTGTTTTAAGTGTTTTTGGTCATTGAAATACTTAGGTATTAAGGTGTTTGTTTGTTTTAAGTTGGAAGACATTGAAGTAGTTGTGACATTTTGAAGATTTTTGTGTTTTGAGATTTGGTCTGTAGGTGGAAATTAAAGAACTGAAGATATGAGAAAATGAAACTTGGTGCAATCTCTACAAGCAAGCCTATGAGTTGTAGTCATCCCTACAACTCGTAGTCATGTCTCGTAGATGGAAACAATGAACATTAAAAGTTGGCACACACACTACGAGCCAACCTTACGATTCATAGGTCCATTATGAGTCATAAGTGGGGTTCATAGTGCCCAGTTATGCATTTTAAATTTTTATAAGTATTGGGTCCGCTAGGAGACTGGGACCTATGAGTCATAAGACACCCTACGACTCGTAATCGGGATCCCGTAGCCCTGATCTACAGGTTTTTAAAATTTTGACAAAGATTAGTCTAAAAAGGGTCAAAATAACTTTTGACCCCTAAAATCATTTCCACAAACCCTAAGCAAATAGAAATCCCCAAATCCTTTCCCCTTATCACTATTATGATCAAATTTTGGCTATCCATGTCATTTTCCAGTGAGTACTTTGGTGAAGATACTATTTTCAAGGGTTTATGACATCTTTTGCTCTCTACTTTGCATTGGTTTGATTCTTCTCTCATTGGGTAAGCTTCGTGATTAATTTTAGTGAACTATTTTGATGAGTTTAACTCTTGAGATGATTATGTGCTTGGTTTGATCATGACGAGTCATACCTATGTGATAATGTTTGTGTTTAGAGAAGAAAAATAGGGTTTGAGTGCTTTGAAAATGTTGCTATGAGTTCTTCCTTGTTTGGAAATCTTGTGTGGGTGGTTGTATCTTTGCAAATGATGGTCACATGAGTATGGTGCTTAATTGTTTTCTGATCCTTGTGAAAATTATTGTTGGAATGTATGTTGGAAAATAGGGAATGTGTTTTCAATATGCCACATTTTGTTACCCTTACTTGGAAGTGTATGAATTCTACTTACATCTCTATGGAATATTTTGTTGATGCCAAGTGTGAGTTTGGAGATGAAATTGCTTTTCGTTTTTGCTTGATGTATTGTGGCTTGACTTTGATTGGTGAGGGTCACTATTGTTTAGGGTTGATATACTTCGATGATGAGATTTTATGGGTATCTGTATTGGTGCTATAAAGGTTGCTTCGATGCTATTTAATTATTGTTTATATCCATTAATGATTCTTGTGGCAAGGTTGTAGGCATCATAGATGCCATCTGTTTTCTACTACAAGGACCTACTACTACTTGTAGGATCACTCTACGAGTCATAGTGTCCCCTCGTAGGAGGCAACAATCACCTGTGATCCCTTAACCCTTACCATACAAGACCTATCTATGACTCTTAGTGTCTTTTACAACTCGTAGTATGGGATTCGTAACAGTTACCTAATTGTAATTTGTACTCTGTTCCCTACTATGAGCCCAGAATATGACTCGTAGGTCATGCTACAAGTCGTACCTATGGCTCATTTTTGTGAACAGAATGACATTTATTTCAGGCAGCTTAGCACTACGAGGCTAGTGTATGACTCATAGGGATACCCTACGAGTTGTACCTGCATCTCATAACTATAGGCTTGCAACTGTTTCAGTGAATTTTTTTCTTTCAATTTCATTATCTATGTAATTTTGTTTTGTTCTTTGTTATGTGATCATTGTTTGGTCAAACATCTTGAAGTTCATATGTTGTTGTGTGGTTGGCTTGCAGATATCATGCCTCCAAATGACAAACGAGCAATCCAAACATTTCAGTAGAAGTTGGTGGATGAATCTTTTGATACTGAGTGATCCGAGGCCCCCATAAAAGTTCACAGGGTCAGAACAGATCCAGAAGCAAATGCACCTCAGACCCAGGCACGTACAACTCAGGCACCCATGAAAGTCATTAGTTCCTCCCAGTTTGAAGAAGAGGAATAGGAGGATGATGGAGACGGGTCTAGGAGTAGCTTACCACAGATAACCCTCACACACTTGGGGTCAAAGTCATAATCTGAGAGCACCTTACAGACCAAACAGGAAGAAGCCCAATCACTGCCCCCAACCGACTGCAAATGGTGCATTACAGGAAACAAAAGGAGATATATGCCTCTTAGGACAGACCAGTTTAATAGTTCCATGAGGAGTCTAGGCTATCGAGTTTGGGCTAAATAGGGTGGCAGGGTTGGATGTAGAGATAGATAGACACAAACTATAATAGACTACACAGTAGCTGGGCAAATATGCCCCTTGCATGGTCCCTGAGTTTTATGCCGCTTATCTTGCTACACTTCACCTAGGGCTGCTAAAGAACAAGAAGCCAATCGAGCAGCCTAGGTTATGAGTGGTGCCAGTCCGGGATCAGAGAGTTCCTATTTCAGAGGAGACTATCCTATGGATTTAGTTTGGGCCCACCTATATAGTGCCTCAGTCCACTGCAGAGTACGATAGTTGCATCGACAAAGTGAGGAGAATGGTGAGTGAGAAAACTGTTGGGGCCAAGACCAAGTTCCTACAGTGGATAGCCAAAAAGATATGTGAGGAGGGGTTCGAGCCGTCGTGGGTTACAAACTAAGTAGATTCGATAGTAAAAGCCCACCTCTCTTTCTTGGCCAAGTTTTGGTGGACCATTATCTGTTGGCATATCTGGCCTACTTTCACAGATAATGTGATCACCTTAGAGTGAACTGTGTTATTAACTAGAAATCTAGCTGGTTGTGATATCAATTGGGCTTGGATTATCTCCGAGTAGATCCACGAGCTCACCGTCTGGACAAACACCTCACTTGCATTCCCTATTTTGATCCACCGATTATGCAATGAAATAGGTGTTGCTATAGACCCCCACCCAAACAAACATATCGAGGCCACACGTACTATAGATCCCAGCCTGATAAAGACTAATGAGGCCCTTATGGCCTTACCTTGGGCCGCTCCTTTAGCAATCCCAGATCCATTCTCGGTTAAGGCTCACACTCAGGGTTCAACTCCAGGCCCTACCAGCATTACTCCAGCTACTGTAGAGCCTATGCTAGCTATTGAGACTGAGTCTATGCTATCCTCTAGTACTCTAGTACTAGTGGCATTCACAATACAGGTTGATTCTCTTATTTCTGCTATTGCTTTTCAGGTACTGGTGCGCAGGGTGGATGCAATGGAGTCTAGGTTATAGGTTTTAGCAGCACAAGTCAAACCTTGAGTTAGATAGACCATACAAGACTCAGAGGAGAGGATAAAGGCATTTGCCCTTGATTTGGTTGATGCAAGAATTAGAGTGGTAGATTCCCGAGTAGATGCTTTCGTGGTGAGAGTCTAGTAGAGGCTTGAGGGTGCTCGGTCTACTGACACGAGTGTAGTGACATAGGAGTTAGCCAAATTTAAGTCCAACTTATTATAGATGTTAGCAGTCCCTATTGCAGTCCTGGAGGTGGCACCGGCGGGTAATGATGTTTTTGATTGGTTAGCTAACTGCCCGCATGCTCATGGGAAGTGGCCCCTCGAGATAGATGACCCAAAAGTAAGATATAAGAGGGCTAGACCTGATGACCTAGTAGCCCCAAAGGAGGAGTCGATACCATAGGAAGTGGTGCAACAGTCGATCCTGTTGGCAGTTATACAAAGAGATAAGGAGCAGCAGACTTCACATAAAAGGGTAGCTCACGTACAACCACGACCCAGATTGCCGAGGAGGAGGTTGTGACCCAGGACCCTGCTGACCATACAGAAACTGGTGCTTGAGAATCATGATGTTTGACTTTTTGAGCCCAACCCTTATATTTTATCTATGGATACTTTGTTCTCTTTGTTAGACAATATTTTTATTATGCTGTTTTTTGGATTTGTTTAAATATTTTTTGTTAGATGTTACTTTTACTTATGTTTTGGATGTTTAGTTTTAAAATGTTGGTTTTTAATGTATATATAGATATCTATGTCTTTGTTATTTGGTTTTCAGTACGTGTTTTTACTTTCAGGATAAAGTATTCTATTTTAGTGGGGTGTGGGGAGTTATGGATTAAGGTGAAGTCAGAGTAGCCATGAGTCCATAACTTCCCCTATTTTTGATCCTAAGGTTTTCTTGTTGTGTTTCTTTTTCCTTGTGGATATTTAATTTTCTGTTGAACCGACATGTTTAGGTAGTGTAGATAATGTGTAAATACATAGTAGTATTATTTATTGGCATATACATAGTCTTTAAATGCTTTTTGAATAATTTGAAAAATTGGGTACCCTCAAATTATTTGAGATTGTTGGTTATTGATGCAGGCGTGCAGTTTGATTATTTGGTGATATTTGTTCTGACAATGTAAATGTAAGTTGAGGCTTGACGCATGACCTGTGAGTCTATACTGGATTATGTGTGTAATGCCATGTGTGTTGTGAGCTTATTTTACTGCATTTATATATCATGTATGGACTCAGAACATGTCTTGTTACTCTAAGATTTGTGTAGTGATGTGGTTGATTTGGAAGGGATCTTAGGCCTTTGTTCCTTTAGTGAGCCGACTTTTGCCTAAATGACCTACCAAATGTATTAGTGAACCCTTCGTTCCAATTGTTTGAGCTTTTTATTTACTCCTTCTTTCTTGACACGTTGCTAGCTTAATCTTATTTGATGAAATACCTTAATATTGGCCCTGTTCTATCCTTGAACATATGAACCTTGATTGAGGCCAAAAGCCTAAGTTGAGGATGGCTAGAAATAGTGGCCTTGGTTTAGGGATTAGATATTATGTACTTTACCTCAGGCTAAAATCCTAAGTTGAGGGTGGCCTTTATTGTTGTAAAGTAATAAAAATGAGGTGGTTAGTTGGAAAATAAAGAAAGAAATGAAAAATCATGGCCCCGAGGAAGAAAAAGAAAAGAAAAATGCCTTGAATTGAAAGAAATAGCAAAAATGAGTTCAAAAATAAGGCACAGCTGAAAAAAAAGAATGAAAACTCCCTGTGAATGCTTGAAATAGGAGAATAAGGGTGGATTTAGTGAAAATGTTTTGGTTGTGAAGGTACAAGTGGTGGTAAAACATGGTTCAAAGATAGCGTTTAGTGACTACTTGCCTAAAATGCCATACCAAAGCCCCATGATCCTATGTTACAAGCCGTTAAGTTCTAAAGTGATCCAAATCGAGTTTTTCACCGATCTAGAAATTGAGTATAGGGGCAAGCCTATGGTGTTAGTCATTTTACATGAATTTCATTTGTATGAGTGAGAATGCTTCCACAGTCCCTGAATCCTAATTGCTTTTTGAATGAGTAAGAGCGACTTCTTTTCTGTGAGGGCATTTGCACTACTTGATTAGCATATGACTATACCAGTGATTGTGGATGGTTGATGCTCCTTAGCATATCATAGTTGGGTTGCCAGATGCATCTTTGTGTTCTGTTTCACTAAGTGGCCATGCAGTCTTGTTTTGAAAATGAAAGTTGGATACCTTAATTAGAGTAAGTGATGTATATACCATTAGTGTAACTGCTATGTTTTTCTCATTGTCTGCTTAGATTAAGTCATCACTTGAGGACAAGCAACAGTTCTAAGTTGAGGGTGTTGATGTGCTGTTAGTATACAACACATTTGATGCCTAAAACAAGGAATTTTGTGAGTTCTCAATGTGATTTTTTTACGATTTTTATGTGTCTTTGTGTTGATTTTGCAGAAAAGGTAGGTTGGCATGATTTTGGAGAATATTTGTGCTACCCGTTTGAGTTGGTAGGCTTGTAACTCTACCTTCTCCTTCGAGCTAACACCCATGAGCTAATACCTTATAAACTTGTGCAAGCAAGGTAAGGGCATCCTGAAGCTCTCTATGTACTGGTTGTCCTCAGATGTATGGGTTCTTCTTCCGCTTGTGTTAGGCATGATCTAGCATAAAAAGAACAACCATTAACGGCAAAACTCACTTTTACTCTACAACATGACTTAGAACATGAAGAAGGGAAACATTTCCTAAATGCCTCACAGCCTATTGCTCTTAGTTGTGGTGCACAACACAATCATGAACAAGACTCTAATCGATGTGCTGTGTTGGATGTTGTAGACCATTAACAACCTAGTACTCTGATACCAATTTTTGATCGCCCAAGCCTAGGGCTTAGATGTGACTGATATACTGTCAGAATACAATATATTTGATGCCAAAAATAAGGAATTTTGTGAGTTATTAATGCAACTTTTATAGTTTTTATGTGTTTTTATGTTGTTCTTGTAGAAAAGTTAGGTTCGCTTGATTTTGAAGAAAAGTTGCAGATTTTGCTGAATCATAGGACATATGAGCTCAACTATGAGTCGTACGGTGTGTTATGGCAAAAAACAGAGACCAAAATTCAGAAATCTGCTAAGTAGAGGTCACCCCTATAAGTCCATCCTACAAGTTGTAAGTCTCACTATGATTCATATAGGTGGACTCGTAACAGGAATCAGAGTGCCAAAATATTGGATAAGAAATTGAAGGCTAAGACTATGAGAGAAATATACGAGTGATTGCTCAAGTAATGACTTGTACCTGTGGGTCATATCAATTTAGTCCAAGATGCCAAGAGCCTAATATGAGATCCTGACTACGACTTACAGGTCACCCTATGAGTCGTACCTACCAGGCATACTAATTGCTAGCTATCTTTTCTGTGTTATTTTAAGGGTTTATTTATAAACACTATAAATACATTTAGTTTAGTTTTTAGAGAGGAGATTCCAGATTTTAGAAGATAGAACTTGCCTTTGAATATTTTCTCAAGAATATTTTAGGATTTTAGATTAGTTTATTAATTTCTCTTGGAAAACCCATTTTAGGGATTGCAAATCTTGGTTTGTACTCATTGTTGATCAATCAAGAATTTCGTTTTGCAACTTGTGGTGCCTAGACTTCTCAATGTTTTTGGTAAAACTTTCATAACTCTTATTTATGTCTTCTATTTGCATTTTTTCTTATTTTGCCTTAGCCATGAGTAGTTAAGCACCCACAACTTGCGGTTGTGGGAATCATGGGTAGTTGATTTGAAATAACCTAGGTTTATTGTATTTCTATGATTGGTGTTTGCATGTGTTGTCTATTCCCCTTCATTATGATTGTCAATTCATGGTGCCTACCAAACCCTATATCACTAGCCCAACTAATGTAGTGATGAATAGGAAAAGGGAAGTAGATAACAAGATTCGATTGATGTGTTCTCATCTAATTAACCAAACTTGACCAAGGGGAGGTTAACTGGGACAATTGGAAATGGTTAGTTGGCATGCCATGGTGGCTGACCAAGGGCCATTGTGAAATTTGACCTTCACCTTCATAAGAGGGCTAGAAGAACCTAAGTTATCGTCTTGCATGCAAAGTTCCAATTGTAGTTATGTTACCTAGGGTAATCAAGTCAACAAACCATGGTGAACACAGTTCCCAAGTTATCCCTAAAATTGAGTGTTTCCTCACATCTTAGTTTTGTGTTTACTTCACTTTGTTTTTGAATCACAAATCTCCCCATCCCCCATTTAGAGATTTTAGTTATTTATTCCTAAAATGATTAGTAGTGGATTCTTGTAGTCAAGCCTAGTATTTCATATTAATTCAACCCTAATCTTCAGTTAGATTAATTGCTGTCAGCGATCGCTTTCTTATTGGAGTGTGAACATCATTAAAAAATTATGGCATCATTTCTAGGGAATATGGCTAGGTTTTGACTTGAATTCACTATTAGTTAGTTCTAGTATTGATTTGTGGAATCTCTTATACTTTACCCTTTTTTTTATTATTTGATTTTATTTATAGGGTGTACTAGGTTGTATGCCTAACACAAGGAGCTAAGGCAATCCCTTAGCTCCACTCAATTTGGAGATCTATCAACTACTAAGAAGAATGGCTCAAGGGAATGAGGATATCGAGGTTAAGGAGGATATGAATACAAATGAGGATATGGGAAGAGAGGAGAATCCACAACAAAGGGGTAACATGGCACAACTCAGGGACTTCAACGAAAATGCTTATGGATGGAATCAATACTGATTAAACCCTATGGCTATATACGTTACTAGTGCTATAGTACTGCCTCCCTTATCGGCAAATACTAAGTTCACGATATTCGGTGGATTGCTCCAAATGCTCAAAAATCGCAGGCTATTCACAGGGCTACCTTTGGAGGATCTCAACCGTCATCTCCAAAATGTAGTGTTTGTTTGCAACAGTGTCATGGAGACACAACACCTTTCTCCTAATGTTGTTGGTTTAAGAGTATTTCCACTGTCATTGACTAGCAATGTAGTTGTATGGTTGTCTAAGCTTCTTCTGGGTACTATTATGAGTTGGGGTGAGATTCAGAGGGTATTCCTTGAAAGATATTTTCCAAGATCTAAGAAATTTAAGCTCAAGGACCAAATCAACATATTTGAGAAATTGCTGGGTGACTCTATTAGCATAACATGGTAGAGGTTCACTAAATGCTTGTGGATGGTCCCCGATCACAAGATTATTGATGATGCCTTGGTTGAGATTTTCTATCGAGCGCTTGATGAGAATAGTCAAACCAGCACCGACACAATCATTGGAGGTATGTTCCTTAACCAACCTTTTGTATTGATGGCCACAAAGATAGATCAAGTGGTCAAAATAATAGAGCATGGGGTTAATAAGAGGGAAGTGCGATGAAACCTTTTTTTGCAGTCAACACCAACAATGAGCAAGCAAAGGTAAACAAACAGATCATGGAATAACTTAATCAACTTTGCACAAGTATAAACTTGGTTTTAAGGCAAAACCAAGCAAGTGTCAAAGCAGTCACCCACTAACCTCCGAAGGCTCCCATCTATGATGATCCATTCTTTGATGAAAATGCATGCTTTGTAAGCAACCAAGCAGCGGGTTTCTGGAACAACCCCCAAGGATCCAATTCTGACTCTTGGAGGTAAGGATCTGGGAATATAGGTTGGAACTTCAATAATGATGGGTGTTTAAAGACAACTGAGGCAGATACTATGAGAAAGAGAGTGCCTAATACTGAACGGGAAAGAAGAGAGTGCTATAGGAATAGTCCTTATGTGCCACCTCACAACCGTAATGTCGGGTCAAGCAACACTAGGCTTGAAGAGATTTTGAAAAATTTGTTGAAGAGGATCAAACATCAAGATAAGACTTTAAATGGAATGAAACAGATATTTAAAGTATTAACTAAAATGTAGAGCCTCACTTGGTGGCAATTAAGCAACTTGAATGATAATTTGGACAAGTTTCTTCGTAGTAGAACTAATGCCAAAATGGAACCTTACTAAGTAATATAGTTCAAAATCCTAAAAATGAAGGGCAATGCATAGCTGTTATGACCCGGAGCGGCAAACCATAGTAGGTCCCCCTATGTAGGCAATTATGGATGAAGTTGATGAGAAGGGTCTTGGTGGTGAAGTCGTGGCAGAGGGAGAAGATCTGAAGATTGTTTAGATACAACAAGAAAAGGAAAGGGAGCACGAGAAATTAAAATCGATTACCAAACAACCTCCTCCTTTCCCTCAAAGGCTTAAGAAAATAGAAGAGGAGGGTAAATTCAAACACTTCCTCTTGATGTTAAAGAAATTCTCCATCAACATTCCCCTTCTAGAAGCTTTGGAGAAGATGCCCGGGTATGCCAAATATATGAAGGATTTGGGGACCAAGAAGAGAACTTTGAGCCAAAAGTTCTCACAAGAACTCCAGCAATATAGTGTAATTATGACCAAATGCCTTGTCCAAAAACGAGAGGACCCGGTGCATTCACCATCCCTTGCACAATTGGTGATGTTGACTTCACAAGAGCATTATGTGTCTTAGGAGCGAGCATCGATCTAATGCCTCTTGTTGTATTCAAAAAGCTTGGCCTTGGCACTGCCAACCTGACAAGAATAAGGTTGCTTATGGCAGATCGAACCATTAGAAAGCCAAAAGGAATCCTTTTAGATGTTCTTGTCAAAGTTGATAAATTTATCTTTCCGGTGGACTTTGTGATCCTGGATTATGAGGTTGATTTTGAGGTTCCCATCATCTTGGGAAGACCATTTCTGGCTAGTAGGAGAGCTCTAATGGATATGGATTTAGGTCAACTACGGTTTAAGGTCAATGATGCAGAGTTTTTGTTCGATATTTGCCAATCCATGAATCACCTGGAGGAGTTCAAGAGTGAGGTGTGGACCCTTGATGATATTTGATAAAGGAGGATGACAATGTCGAGCTATAACATTAAACAAGGCACTTTTTGGGAGGCAACCCAAGCATTATTGATAATTGTTGATTTATTTTAAGTGTTTTTGCTTTATTTAGATTCTTAGGTAGAAGGTGTGAGTATGTTTTTAGTTGAAACAGATTGATGCAGTTGTAATATTTTGAAAATTATTGTGTTTGAGACTTGGATTGCAGGTGGAAATCAAAGAGTTAAAAAAGTGAGAAAATGGCACTGGGAGCAACTTCTGCAAGCAGGCTTACGAGTCGTAGTCAGAGGTATAACTCACAGTCATGCATTATAGAGGTAATCATTAAGTATCATAAGTTGGCACATACACTACAAGCCAATCTTATGACTTATAGTATCCCCTACAAGTCGTAAGTGGGGTTCATGGTGCCCAGATATAAATCCTAAAGTTTTACAAGTGTTGGGTCTGCTATGTGATCGCGACATACGACTTGTAGGATAGCCTACGACTCATAGTTGGGGTCTCATAGCCTGGAGCTGCAGCTTTTTAATGTCTGACCCAGTTTCATTTAAATAGGGGTCAAATTAAAATTTGACCCTCAATTCTTCATTTCCCAATCCTTAAAGCAATAAAAAAAAACCCTATTTATTATCCCAATCACTTTTCCAATCAAAACCCCTATCATCCACTTCATTTTCTGGCCAAGACACCATTTCCTAGAGTTTCAACTTGTTTTTTTCATCTATAGTACATTGGTTCAATTCTTTTACTATTTGGTAAGTTTCTTGGTTAATCTTAATGCACTATGGTGGTGAGTTATGCTATAGATGAATGTATATGTGTTTAACCATTAATTCTCAAGCACATTTGATGATATTTTGATATATGCTTAAAAACCTAAGGTTGGTGTGCTTTAAAGGATTTCTTTGATGAGTTGAACCTTTTTTTGAAATTCTTGAGTAGGTGGTTGTGATTGTGTAAATGCCTAATCCCTTGAGTATAGTTCTTATTTGTTACCTAAGGATTAACCAAATTATTGTTGAAATTGTAATTGAGGAAGTGTAGGTGTGTTTCATATGTCTTAACGTGTTGAAGGGGATCGAAATGGCTTCAATGATATTTGCTTCTTTATAGAATGTCTAGTTGATATCATGTGTAAAGCTTGGAAAGTTTTTTGTTTTTGGTGTGCTTGATGTAATGTTAAAATGATTTTAATTCTTGGGGGTGGTAGTTTCTTTAACTTTCTATTGTCATTAGGGGGTCAAGTATTTTATGTTGTTTTTATATGCCCAGTATTTTGAATTGTGTGTATTACTTGTGTTTGTTGGGATAAAATGATAGGCACCACTGGTGCCTTCTGTTTTCAGCTACAAGGCACTCCTATGACTCATAGGTTCCCCTACGAGTCATAGTGGTCCCTTGTAGCAAGCATCAGTCATCTATGGTTTCTTCATATTTCCCATATGAGACTCACATACAACTTGTAATACCTGTTATGACTCATAGGAAGGATTTCGTAATCCTAACTCAATTCTTAAAAATGTCTTTGAAATTTGGTACGAGGCCAGGCTATGGCTCGTAGGCTCTGCTATAAGTCATAATTGTTTCTTGTATCTAAGGTCAAATTGCATTTTTGTAAGTTATATTATTACTACGAGGCTAATGTACGACTCGTAGGCCATCCTACGATTCATAACTGTACTCGTACCTGCAGACCTGTAATTGTTCCAGTGATCTTTCTTCTGTTTTATTTTGTTTCTATACTTTAGTGTTTGCATTTCTTGTTCTTTGTTATGTGATTTATTGGATCAAACATCTTCAAACTGATATCTAGCTATGTGGTTGGTTTGCAAATAAAATGCCTCCAAAGGACAAACGTGCAATTCAAACTTTCCAATGGAGGTTGATTGAGGAATCCTCTGAGATTCAGCATTTAGAGGGCTTTGTGGATGTCCATTGAGTTAGGATAGACCCTGAAGCCCATAGACCCCAGACTCGGGCACTTGCAACATAGAATCCCATAGAAGTTAGCAGTTCACCCGAGTCTGAAGAGGAGGAATAATAGGGTAACGGGGATGGGTCGGATAACAACCTTTCACAGATGACCCCCTCACACTCTGAGTCAAAATCAAAGTCTGAGAGCAGAAAGATGTCCAGTCTCAACCGCCCGCCAACTGCAGATGGTGTGTCTTAGGGACAAAAGAGATATACGATCAAGGTTTAGAACCCAAGGGATAGGGTAAATTGATGCTGCAATTTCACAAAAAATTGAGACTAAATGACTCAGGGTTAAATATAGAGCTAGATAGACATAGGCTATGATGGACCACATAACAGCTAGGCAAGTATGCCCCCTTTGTAGCCAATGAGTTCTATGTAGCATATCTTGCTACACTCCATCGGGGGCTACGAAAGAACAGAAAGCCAATGGAGCTGTTTGGACCCGATTATAGAGTGCCTCATTCTACTGCAGAATATGATGGGCGAATTGACAAGATGAGGAGGTCGGTGACTGAGAAAGATATCAGGACTAGGACAGAGCTTGTATGATGGATTGCAGGCTAGATTTGTGAGGAGGGCTTTGAGTCGACGTGCATTACAAACCACGTTGATCCAATCATGAAGACCCACCTCTCTTTTTAGCCAAAGTTTTGGTGGTCCATTATCTATTGGCATATCCAGCCCACCTTCATGGATAATGTGATCTCTTTAGAGCATGTTGTATTGTTATCCAACATCTAAGCTGGTTATGAAATAGACTGGGCTCGGATTATCTCGGATGAGATCCATGAGGCAACCGTCAAGATGACCATCTCACTGCCATTTCCTGTTTTGATTCATCAATTGTGTAGTGCAACAGGTGTTCTTATTGATACCCTCCAAGACTAAAACATAAAGCCTACACGCACCATGGGCCCCAGCTTAATAAAGGTAGATAAAAACCCGGTGGTCTTACCATAAGTAACTCCTCCTATTTTAGAGCTATTCCCAGTAGAGCCCTCTACTCAGAGTGCACAGAGCCCACGCTAGCTTTGGAGATTGAGTCCACACCATCCTTTAGTACTCTGGCACTAGCAAAAGTTTCATTATAGGTTGATTCTCTTACTTCTGCTATTGCTTTTTAGGCATTATTATGCAGGGTGGCTATGGCTAAGTCCAGACTTCAGGCTTTATCTCCACAAGTCAGACCTTGGGTTGACCGGACTGTACAGGACTCTGAGGAGAGGATGAAGGCATTCACCCATGATATGGTAGATGAGAGAGTTAGAGCAGTGAATACCCGAGTAGATGTCTCTGAGGAAAGAGCGGAGACTTGAAGGAGCTCAGCTTGTTGACACGAGTGTGGTGACTAAGGAGTTGGCCAAGTGTAAGGCCAACATATTGCGGATGTTAGCAGCCCCAGTTATAGTCCTAGAGGTAGCATCGACTGGTAATGAGGCATTTGATTGGCTAACCGATCATTCGAACGTCCGTGGGAAGAGGCCTCTTGAGCATGATGATGATCCAGAACTAGCTCAAGAGGCTGAGACCGAAGGAGGAGCTCGTACCCGAGGAGGTGGTGTAGGAGTTGTTATTGTTAGCAGCTATTCAGAGAGATCGGGAGTAGTACACCCCACATGGAGAGGGTAGTTCAAGGTTGCTGAGGAAACGTTGGTTCCCTAGGACCCCATAGACCATCCAAAGATCGGTGCTTGATGCACCTTGATGTTTGGCCCTTTTTGACCCTAGTTCTTACTTTTATTTATGGATATTATGTTCTCTTTTTAGACAATATTATTTTGATGTTGGTTTTTAAATGTTTTATGTTGCATAATATTTTTATTTTGGTTTTGGATATTGGTTTTTAAATTTTGGTTTTTAATGTATATATATATCTAAGTCAATGTTTTTGTTATGTTTGTCTTAGTATATGTTTTTACTTTGAGGACAAAGTATCCTATTTTGGTGGGTGTGGGAAGTTATGGATTAAGGTGAAGTCTAAGTAGCATCAAGTCTATAAATTCTCCTATTTTTTATCCCGAGGTTCTCTTGCCGTGATTCTTTTTCCTTGTGGATGTTTACTTTTCTGCTGAACTAGTATGTTTAGGTAGTGTAGATAATGTGTAAAATCATAATACTATTATCTGTTGGCTTATGCATAGTCTTTAATTGCGTTTTAAAGTTTTAATGAAAAAATGGGTAGCCTCAAAATTATTGAGATTATGGTTGTTGAAGGATTCATACATTTTTGAGTTTCTGGCAATGTTTGTTCTGATATTGTGAAGGTAAGTTGAGATTGAAAGCTTGACCTATGAGTCTATACTTGTGGATGCAATTTCATGTGTGTTGTGAGGTTATTTTGCTGCATTAAATTATATGGACTTAGAACTTGCCTTAGTACTCTAAGATTGGTTTGGTGATGTGGTTGATATGAAAAGGATCTTAGGCTTGTGTTCATTGAGTCAACCCACTTTTAGCCCAAATGACACACCAAATGAGTGAGAGAATCCCTTATTCCAAATTTTAGAGCTTATCATTTACTCATTCTTTCTTGACATCTTTCTAGCTTAACCTTGTTTGATGAAATATCTTGATATTGGCCTTGGACTATCCTTGGACATGTGAACCTTAATTAAGGCTAAAAGCCTATGTTGAGGGTGGCAACAAGTTGTGGCCCTGGTTTGAGGAGTAGATATTGTGTACCTTATCCCAAGCTGAAAGCCTAAGTTGAGGTGGCCCTTATTATGGTAAAATAATAATAATGAGGTGGTTAGTTGAAAAATAAAGAACGAAATGAAAAAACATGAACAGAGTGAAGAAAAAGAAAAGAAGTGCCTTAAATTGAGAAAAAGTAGAAAGAATTGAGTTCAGAAATTAGGACAACTGAAAATAGAGAGAAAGCACTTGAGAAAAGTTCAAAACAGGAGGATAAGGGTGGATTTATTGAAAAGGGTTGGATTATCAAAGCAAAAAGTGTTGGTAAACATAGTTCAAGGATAAGTTTTAGTCACTACTTGGCTAAAATGCTATATCAAAGCCCCCTGGACCTATGTTACAAGCCCGTAAGTCCTACAGTAATCCAAATCTACTTTATCACCAAGCCAGAAGATAAGTATAGAGGCAAACCTATGGTGTTAGTCAGTATGTATGAATTTCAATTGTAAGAGTGAAAATGCTTCCTCAATCCCTGAATTGTAAATGCTTTTTGAGTGAGATGAGGGACTTCTCTCTAGTGAGGGTATTTGCACTACTTAAGTACCATATGACAATACCAACGCTTGTGGATAGTTGATGCTACTTAGCTTGTCATAGCTGGATTGCTAGGTATTTCATTATGTTCTGATTTTGCTTAACCACTTTGTAATCCTGATTTGAAAATGGTACTTGGGTTACCTGATCAAAGGAGTTGTTGTATATGCAATTAGTGTAGCTGCTATGTATTTCTTATTGTCTGCTTAGATTGAGTCATTGCTTTCATCGCTTGAGGACAAGCAACAATTATAAGTTGAGGGTGTTGATGTGCTGTCAAAATACAACACATTTGATGTCCAAAACAAGAGATTTTGTGAGTTTTTAATGCGACTTTTTATTATTTTATGTGTTTTCGTGTTGTTAATGCAGAAAAGTTAGGTTGCATGATTTTGAGCAAAAGTTGTAGATGTTGCTGAATCATAAAAGATATGAGCTCACCTACGAGTCATAGCCCAAGCTACGAGTCGTAACGTGTGTCATAGAAAGAAACAGAGACTAAAATTCAGAAATTTTCTAAGTGGATGTCACCCCTACAAGGCTATCCTACCAGTCATAAGTCTCATTATGACTTGTATAGGTGGACTCATAGCAGGAATCAGAGAGCCAAAATGCTGGACAAAAAATTGAAGGCCAAGACTACGAGAGGAACATACTAGTCGTAGCTCAAGCAATGACTTGTTCCTATGGGTCGTACTAGTTTAGTCCAAAATTCCAAAAGCCTGATAAGAGACCCCGACTACACTCGTAGGTCACCCTATAAATCGTACCTATACGGCGTATCAACTACCAACTATCTTTTCTATTTTATTTTTAGGGTTTATTTGTAAGCACTATAAATACATTTACTTTGGTTTTTAGAGAGGAGATTCCATATTTTAGAAGATAGAACTTGCCTTTGAATATTCTCTCAAGAATATTTTAGGGTTTTAGATTAGTTTATTATGTTCTCTTGGAAAGCCCATTTGGGGATTGCAAATCTTGCTTTGTACTCATTGTTGATCAATCAAGCTTTTGGGTTTGCAACTTCTGGTGCGTACACTCCTCAGTGTTTTTTGTAAAACTTTCAGTTATGTCTTGTGTTTGTATTTTTGCTTGTTTTGCCTTCGTCATTTGTTGCTAAACACCCACAACTTGGGGTTGTGGGAATCATGGGTAGCTGATTTGAAATAACCCGGGTTTATTATATTTCTATGATTGGGGTTTGCATGTATTGTCTATTTCCCTTCATTATGATTGGGGTTTGTACTCATTTTTTATTTCACTTTGTTTTTGAGTCACAACCCCTCTCCCCCAATATAGAGATTTAGTTATTTATGCATGAACTGATTAGTAGTGGATTCTTGTAGTCAAGCCCCGTACGCCTTGTGGATTCAACCCAAATCTTCAGTTAGGTTAATTTTTGATAGCGACTGCTTTATTATTAGAGCATGAACATCATCAGTGACATGACACATGGGGAACTCGAAAGGATCCCAAGCAAGCATCTTAATATATCATTACACATCATTGATCGCTGAAGCAATTAAACAACATAATAAGAGTAACAATAATGGAAAAAAGGGCTAAAAGAGTACTTACATAACATAAGCAACAAACAAGAGAGTCTAGGCTTGATACACAACATATCTAACAACACCTATACTATATATATAAGAGCGGGGGCTGACACAAGCAATCGGGCTCACCCTCATAATCAATACATACATAAAATAAAGGTAGTCTTAGAATATAGCATGAGATCATAAACATCATCCCTGGAATGGAGGACTCACCAACAAGCTTAAGAGAAATCATACTAGCGACATGGAGGAGGATTCTCAAGTGAGGCTCCAGTTGCTACATGGTAACATTATGTAGGTATAGAGTATGCGATAGTACATTTGAATGTACTAAGTATGTATGATGCAATGTAACAAAAGATAAGTAATATAACCGAAATGCATAAGCATAGGCAATGAGTAGCATATAACAATATGACATGCATGAAGATGTTTGTAGTAAACCATATTTATATAGAACATGATACATATGTAAGGAGTGAACATTATAAATGAATATCTAAGGCCTACCACCCTCTTGGAGAGACGAATGAGGTACAAACCCCTCAATATGTTTGATGAGGTACAAACCCCTCAACATGGTTATCAAGGTACAAACCCCTCGACATGGTTGCATGGGCCTACTACCTCCCGAGCGAGGCGATCGAGATTCAAACCCCTCAGCATGTTGTCCTGGGCCTATAACCTCTTGAGTGAGGCTTGGTCAATATCCAACACTATAGAGATAATATCATATACATACATTCCTTTCATTATCATATAGTCATTCAACTTATAAGACATGCATTAGGCCTTCAATTCCTCAATAAACCATAATCGGATATTTTATCAAATACTTGGTGGGTGTGCAATGATAGTGTAATACTTAGTAATACTATCATACAATATACATCGAAACTCTTCATCATTTCTCAAAATAGATCTAAGATACATAGTTTAAAAAATACATAAACAGTCATACTTTTACAAAACCCTAACATAACTCATAGTCAAATTCATAATAAAGAACCTATGAGTAAATCAATTTTAAATCATGAAATTTAGGTAAAAATAAAGCTTGGGAACTATGTACGAAAGGACCTAATGGTTGAAACCCACATACCTTAGTTTTGGAGAATTTCTTGAAAATGATTTGAAATGGAAACTTGAAGCTTGAGTGAAATCCTTAAGATCCAGATGAGTTTTGGGACTTGAATATAGGGTGAAATATTTGTCTAAGTGTTTGAATGAGTGTTGGGGAATGTCTTGTGTGATATGAAGGTCAAGTCTAGCTATGTATAGGTATTTTTATGAATGGGAACACTTAGGCCCAAGATACAAAGTCTTAGACCGGATTAAAAAAAATTAGATAGAAAATATACCACTCCACATTGCTCTAAGGGCGCGGACTACTCACTAGAATCACATTTTACTATTTTCAAATTTTTATACGGTTGCTCTTATATTGGGGTTAGACCTATTTGCCACTCAATTTGACACATTGATCATGAATATGAAGTCAAATTTTTGATATCACACACAGATTTTGAGATATATAAAAATTATGATTTTGGGCACTTTCGAGGCATATTTTTCGACACTTTTGGGGTCGTTTCAAATGAGTTCTACAATCAATAGAGGCATAGTATGCATGCGGCCAATCCATCTAAAGAATGACATCAAAATTGACCATATCCAACTCAATAAGATCAGAATGCAATATTTTATGAAAGATGCAAATAGGATAATTTTTATACACCTTTCTAGCAACAAGAGATGCACCCATAGGAGTAGATACCTCATAAGACTTACACAACAATTCAGGCTCAATATGAAACTTTTTTTCGACAAAGGAGGTAATAAAAGAAAGAGTGGCACCAGGATCGATCAATGCATACACATCAAAATTAAAGACTTTTAACATACCGGTGATGACATTGGGAACTTCCTCAACCCTTTACCTCCCTTGGAGGGGATAGAAACGATTGTGACATTGTGTACCATCTTGTCAGCTACCTCTCCCAAAAGGAACTGTATTAGCATCTTATGGATGAACCTCCTTACCCTTGTTGTGATTTTAAGGGCAATCCATCACCTTATGACCAACTTCCCTACAACCATAACAAACATTAGTATCCCTCAAGCAAGGGCTACTATGACCCTTACCATATTTTGGAAACCCACCATTAGGAACCACACCCCAAATATTTTGGGCCCTTGGAAAGTCATTGGCAACCCTCTTATTAAATGCATGAGAAGACCCTTGGCCTTGATGGAACTGGCCACCCTTTAGACATTTGAATTTTCCCTCAAAATGGCCCATCTTGGCCTCATTACTGCTCCTCTTTCTCAACTTTGCTTCTCTATTTATTTGACATAGGTCATCAAACCAGATAAATGAATGTCACTAATCAACATAGCGTACTGGCATTCCTCACTTACCAAATTAGATACACTCATCACGAACTTGTTCATTCTAGATATTGGGTTGGCAAACAAGTAGGGAGCATATTTAGAGAGTTAATTGAACTTGAGGGCATACTCCCTCACAATCATGGATCCTTGTCTCAAGTTCATAAACTCCACTAATTTGGATTCCCTAAGCTTAAGAGAGAAGAACTGATTAAGAAATGCCACCTTGAACTCCTCCCATAGCACCACATTTTTTATTCCCTTCTCCTCTTTCCATTGATTAAACCATATTTGTGCTACCACTTTGAGTTGGTAGGCCGCTAACTTGCTTTATATTTCGATTTAACATCCATGATAACCAATACCTTATAGACCTTATCAATGAAATCTTAAGGGTACTCATCTAGATTAGACCCATAGAATACCAGTCTGTTCATCCTCCTGAAGTCTCTTACTTGAGATGCCAGTGTAGTAGCATGAGGGGCTTGGTCCCCTTGATTGACTTGATTGGCCACAACTTCTGCTAGTATAGTGAGAGCATCTTGGAGCTCACCATAAGTCGGTTGTTCTTCGGCAGTGCAGGATCTCCTTCCTCTTATGTTAGGGATGATCTAGCATAGCAAAAAACAATCATTATGGAGAAAAACCTTACTTCAACTGTATAACATGACTTAGAACATGAAGAAGGGAAACTTCTACTAAAACGTGTCATAGCTTCTTGCTCATAGTTGTAGTGCACAACATAACCATGAACAAGACTCTAATCAATACGATATATTGGACACTGAGGACCATTAAAAACCTAGTACTATAATACCAAATTTTTCACGACCCAAGCCTAGGGCTTAGGTGTGACACGACATATAGGGAACCAGAAGGGACCCCAAGTAATCCTCTTAGCACATCAATACACATCCTTGGTCACAAAAGCAATAACATGACAACAAGAGATAGTAAATAGGGGTAATTGGGGCTAAGAGTCTTCTTTCATATCATAAACATCAAGAGTCAAGAGAGATTCAAAGCTTATAGGATTATACATAACATGTCCAACAACACCTCTAACCATAGAATTTAGCAAGGGCTAAGACAAGCAACTGTGTTCACCTTCACATTCAAAATATACAATAAAGAAAAAGAGTTGCAATACATACCATAAGAACATAGACATTGTCCCTGAAATGGAGGACTCACCAACTAGCTTGAGAGAAGTCATACTAGCCATATGGAGATAGATGATCAAGTGGGGCTCCGGGCCCTATATGGTAACATCGTGTAGACATAAAGTATGCACTAGTACATTTGAATGTACTAAGTATGTAAGATACAATGCAACAAGAGATAAGTAACGTAATCAAAATGCATAAGCATAGACAGTAAGTAGTATATAATAATATGGCATAAATGGAAGATGCTTAAATTAAATTATGCATATATAAAATATAATACATGGGTAAGGAGAGACCACTAATAGTGAATATCCAAGGTCTACCACCTCCTTGGAGAGGCGAATGAGGTAGAAACCCCTCAATGTGGTTGGTGAGGTACAAACCCCTCAACATGGTTAATGAGGTACAAACTCCTCAACTTGATTATCACGGTACAAAGCCCTTGACATGGTTGCATAGGCCTACCACCTCTCAAGTAAGGTGATCAAGGTAAAAGTTCCTCAACATAGTTGCACAGGCCTACTACCTCCCAAGCGAGGCGATCAAGGTTCAAACCCCTCAACATGGTTACCCAAGCCTACAACCTCCCAAGTGAGGCTTGGTCAATTCCCAACACTATAAAGATAATATCATATATATACATTCTTTTAAATCAGCATATAGTTATTCAACTCATAAGACATGCATTGGGCTTTTAGTTTCTCTAGAAATCATAATCGGACATTTTATTACACACTTGGTGGGTGTGCAATGCTATTATAAAATTATGCAATTAAATAGTGAAAACATGCGATAAATCTGGAGGTAAATCATCCCACTAATAGTTGGTAATACCATCATACAATATACATCAAAAACTTTTATCAAATCTCAAGATAGATCTAAGATTTATA
Source organism: Solanum sejunctum (assembly GCA_025642045.1). Taxonomy (NCBI): domain Eukaryota; kingdom Viridiplantae; phylum Streptophyta; class Magnoliopsida; order Solanales; family Solanaceae; genus Solanum; species Solanum sejunctum. The sequence continues at coordinate 40,120 of JAOTQJ010115880.1, forward strand.
GCTCAAAACATGCATAAACAATCAAACTTTTACAAAACCCCAACATAGTTCATAGTCAAATTCATCATAGAGAACTCATGAGTAAATCAACTCTAAATCATTGAATTTAGGTAAAAAGAAAGCTTGGGCACTATGGGTGAAAGGATCCAATAGTTGGAACCCACATACCTTGACTTTGTGGAATTCTTGAAGAAGATTGGAGATGGAGAGTTGAAGCTTGAATGAGAACCTTAAGATCCATATGAGTTTTAGGACTTGAAATTTGAAGTGAAATATGAGTCTAAGTGTTTGAGTGAGTATTGGGAATGTCTTGAATGATATGTGGGTGAAATATGGCTAAATATAGGTACTTTAATGCATGGGAACAATTAGGCCCAAGACCCCAAAGTCTTGGATCGAAGTTATAAAAAACTGCACAAAAATACACACTACGGCGCCATAATCGCGCCGCGCTGAGGGCGCAGTACTAATTGAAATTTGATTTTTAAAAATATTAAATTGTGATTCATTTGCTCTAAAATTGGGGTTAGACCCATTTCTCGCTCACATTGACCCCTTGAACAAGAATATGAAGTTCTATTTTTGATATCACATAAGGATTTTCAGATATACGAAAATTATAATTCCGGGCATTTCTAAGGCACTTTTTGGTGTCATTTCAGAATACCTATTTATCAGGTCCATAATATTGTTGGTGTGTTGGTCAAACTAAAAAACATCACCACAAACTTAAAATGCACGTATCTTGTTCAAAAAGCCATCTTGGGAACATTACGCACGCTTACCTTCAATTGATGGTAATTGGACCGAAGATTCATCTTAGAGAAGTGACTAGCATCTTACAATTGGTCAAACAAATTATCCATCATAGGAAGTGGACACTTGTTATTTATGGTGACCTCATTAAGTTACCGACATTCTATTCACATTCTAAGTGAACTATCCATTTTCCTCACAAACAAAATTGGGGCACACCAAAGTGGCTTCCTATGCTTTCTCAAATCCCTTTCCAACAAATCTTTCAATTTATCCTTTAGCTCTTCTAACTCCACCGGGGCCACACGGTAGGGAAGAATGGACATAGGTCAGATATCAAGGAGGAATTCTATGCAAAAATCAAATTTTCTTTTGAAAAGAACACCCAGAAGGTCATCGAGAAAGACATCGGGAAACTCATTAACCACGAGTCCTTATTCAATGGAAGTAACAACCACTAAGTGATAGATACAACCCTTAGAAATTAATTTCTAAGATTTAAGAAAGAAATGAACTTATCTTATCTGTTGAATCATGACCTTTCAACTCACGAATGGGTTCATTAGGAAATTAAAACCTAACTCTATGGGTTCTACAATCAATAGAGGGGTGAGATTCATGCAACTAATCCATATCAAGAATAATATATAAATTTACCATGTCAAGTTCAACAAAATCACAAGGCAAGATCTTATGCAAAATGGACATGGGACAACCCCTATAGACTCTTCTAGCAACAATAAACTCATCAATGTGGATAAACACTAAAAGGGTAGTATCTCGGGATATATTTCAAACCTATTAGCAAGGAATGAGGTAATAAAGGAAAAGGTGGAACTTGGATCGACATAGCATACACTTAATGATTAAAATCTTTAACATACTGGTGACAACATCAGACGCCTCGTTTACCATGCCTCCTCTGGAGCACCACCTTGTTGACCCCCTTGAGACCCATGACCTCCATGAGCACCATATCCTTGGGGATGACCATGTCTACCTCTATTTGAAATACTTGGATAAATGGTAAGTTTGTGGTTCCATCTTGCCACACCTATAGCAAGCACCTGAATCCTTCAAGCATTTACCACCATGATTCTTTCAACACTTTGAACACCTAGGGAATGTCAGGCTACCATATCCTTGAACTTTAGGGTTTGGCAACCTATAATTAGCAAATCTTAAAGTTGGAGCATCTGATGACCCTTGGCCTTAAAATCTTTAGCCTTGTTGAAAATGATCACTTCTATCACTCTTAGCACCTTAGAACCCCACCTTCAAAACAAGCCCTTTTAGACTTCCCCATTCTCTTCTTCCTAAGCTTCTCTCCCTTAATTTTCTTGGGATAAGTCATGAGGTGACATATACCCATTTCCCCTACAAGCATGGCCGTGTAACATTCTTGATTAATTAAGTCAGATACCCTCGACACAAATTTGTACATCCTAGTCCAAGGTTCAACAACCAATGTAGGAGCATACTTTGAAGAGCCTTGAAGGAATATTCCTACACACTTAAAGAGCCTTGTTTGAGATGTATAAAGTCCATTATCTTAGCTTTCCTTACCTCAATAGGGAGTGATAAAGAAAGGTGACTTTGAATTCCTCACAAGTAAGGGGATAATTATCTACCCTCTCCAACTTCCATTGGATGAACTATATTTGTGTACTGCTCTTGAGTTGGTAAGCCATTAACTCTACTTTCTCCTCTTAAGTCACCCCCAAAATGGCTAAGCCTTTGTACACTTCATCGATGACCTCTTGAGGGTCTTCTCCTCCTTTGAACCATGAAACTTGGAGCATTTTCATCCTAGTAAAATGCCTCACCCTTGAGGCCGAAGTAGGACCATGACGAGCTTGGGCTCCTTGGTTGACTTGGTTGGCCATGACTTGGGCCAACATGGTGATGATATTTCGATACTTGGCATGAGTGACACCTTCCTCTTAAGGAGCTTGTGGATCCGGAGGAACTTTGTCCTCCATAGGGATAGGAGCGTTGGTGGGGGTATCCTTCTTGGAGGCATGATCTAGAAATACAAAGAACAAGTTGCTAGAAGTAGGAAATCTTAGGATAAGTTCTAAGATATGACATAAAATATGAAAGAAATGGGTTATTTCCTAGATGCCTTATAGCCTCCTATTTATTTGTGGTGCTCTTCACAACTATGGTAAAGACTCCATATGACACATTATGTTGGATTCCTAAGAACCATTACTGTTAGACCCCGTTTTTCTTTAAATTAAGGATAATTATCCAATTAGGAAATATTGTTGTGGATGTCGTGTAATTCAAACTTAAGTATATTTATGGTTCATGATTAGAGTATCAAGTCAAATTGGTGTGCATAATTAAGTTCGGAAGTCCTCGATTGTATAAAAATAGAAAGTTTGGGAACTAATTGATCAATAGGCTAAGATGCACCCCTTATGTTGCAATTTTGGAAAAATTGCAAGTCTATAAATAGACCCCTTTTGTTCT
>JAOTQJ010115881.1:0-10829 GCA_025642045.1 Solanum sejunctum
TGTATGATGAGAAAGTTAGCAAGTTCCTTGAAATCACTTTTATGTGTGAAGTTGAGTAATTTTGACAAATTTCATAATAACTTCTTGATTTCAAAGATGAGCAATTTGTATATTACTAAGTTTTTTTTAAACTAGTTTTCATGCATGTGATTCTCACGACTCTATTCGTGCCATTTTTGATTTTGCTCACCGGTTTCCGAGCCGGTTATTATCATGCTTATATATAACTATATGTATATATATATTCCGAAGTAGGCTGGATACGGCGAGTCGATTTGCCCATGGGTCGGCTCTGCTTAGTTTGGAGGCATAAGGAGCTGTGCTTGGAATATGTTGGCATCATGACGTGTGGGTGCTTGGCCCCTTTGCCCCGACCCACATAAACGTGTGGCCCCTTCGCCACGATTCACTTGTATGAAGGGCATGATGATCTTTACACATTATGATACGTGAGTGTCTCGCCCCTTCGCATCGGTTCACCTATCCTATGACGTGAGCACATGGTCCCTTCGCCATGGCTCACCTATGTTAAAGTTGAGATTTGTGTTGGAGATTTCAGAGATTTGAAACTTCTGGTGTTATGCTGTGGTATGGCGCGAGTTTGGAGATCGCCATCGTTCCCGTCCGATATGCATTATTTTGATATTTTAAATAAAAAAATATTTTGATGTTTTTATACAGGTTTGACTTATATATTTTATCTGAATTATTACTCTCACTTATATTTCGTACTTTCTGCTTTACATATTCGGTACGTTTTTCATACTGACCCCCTTCCTCCGGGGGGGCTGCGTTCATGCCCGCAGGTACCGACATACAGGTTAGAGAGCCAACTTCCTAGGATCTCTGTCTACCGTTACGTGCTCCCTTTGAATCAGGAGCAGATCTTTTGGTATATACATGTATACATATTTTCTGTACTTTGCATTTGTATATATATTCAAGGGTATGACGGGGTCCTGTCCCATCCTATGATTCAATTTGTGTGTTTTGAGGTCTGTGGATACATGTATGTGTGGGAATTGTGTTTGATATGGCTTCGTATGTATGATACGTTGTTAGGCGGTTCTACCGCAGCGATGACCTTGTCGGCCTGCGTGTATATATATGGTGATATTTGTTGTTTGTTGGGTTCGTTATTTGAAGGTGTGGTTAGTCAGTAAAACAGAGGAAATTTTGCCGAAATTTCGAGAAATTTCTTAGCCATTATAAGTGGTTCTGGTTCGGTATTTGTCTGAGTGCCCAATCGACACTATTCACGGCCCCTGGGTTGGATGGTGACATATCCAAACTAAAACCATTCCAAAACTGGTTTTCACATGTACAAGTCTCTAATACATCAGAATAAGAAAGAAATAGTACAAGTCTCAATAGTCTTTATATCTCAAATAGAACAAAATTAATAAAATATCTGACAGTCCTGAAGGTATGTCAGAGCAACAAGACACTACTCAACTATTAATAGTTTGACCCAAAAAAGGAAGAAGTACATCAACAGGATCCGAGCTCACAACATACATATATGTGTAGAAAAACAAGGGTTAGTACCAAAGTACCCAGCAAGAGAACAGAATCATATACCAAAGTACCCAACAAGAGGATCGAATCACAAATACAAAATAAAGAATTAAGCACTACTTCCATCCCAACCACATACCTCCGAACTACAAAATCTACATGCAAGAAAAACCAGCATACATAATATAGATAATATAAATAATTACAGTCTCATATCACAGTGTCTCAATAGTCCAATCTCCATAATATATAAGGCTCATATCATTCAACATATATCATAACATTTCAATAGTTCAATCTCAACAATATACATGAGTCAAGTCATTCAATACATATCACAACATCACAAAAGTTCAACCTCGACAATAACAAGGTTCAAGTCATTCAATACATCACACTTAGTATATTTATCAACTTTCAAGTAATGAATGATATGAAATGGAATGGACTGCCATGAGATGCACATAATATAAGGCAAATGTCAAGTAGTCATGATGCATGTTTATCTTACGATACACATCCACTGATCTAATCAGATCAGAATCTATAGGGGCCACACATGGACCAGGTATCTTCCTAAACCATTTCCCTTTGGCATTCACTTTCATATCTAGATGTAATCATTTTCCTTTGACTTTTTATTCCTCTTCTTTCTTTTTCTAGCCGAAACTATTTACCTTAGGCTTTTTATTTTGCTTCTTTCTTTTTCTAGCCGGAACCATTTTCCTTTCACTTTTTTTTTTTTTTTGTTTCTTTTCTAGCTAGAATTATTTTCTTTCAACTTTTCATCAATAATGTAACATCAAGTAAATTTATGCCATCACAACACAATAATTACTTTCACAAGTATAAAAATTTGTAAGATGTCCACGTGAATTATTTATTCAACAATCATCGTATAAAAATTTGCAAGATGTCCACATGAATTATTTATTCAACAATCATCAATTATTGTCATTGTTCTTCTAACATTTATGTCATCACCAACAGATTACATAGACATCACATCATATCATAACTAAAGTCTTTCATTAACCTCTTGTTATAGTTATAATTTAGGACTATTCATCATTTAAATTCACATTTCATAAGCACTTAGTGCAACAATTCTAACAATGTCTCAAAATATGCATGTAGTTCAATATTTTACATAAAGTACTTCAATAGACAACTCCATGTAACATCAATCAAATTTCAACAATAGTATAACATAGATATTTTTATATTCTCATCGAGATTAGCATTATAAGCGCAATTCATAATATCAACTCACAAGTCTTAATCAATAACAAATTGACATAAATTCATGAATCAGTTCGCGCATGTCATCACTTCTAGGTGCCGATTATCCAATCATATCCTCTAAAATAATTCATTAATCTCCAAGTTTCACATTGAAAGGAAATATCATGTTCAATCAAACTCAACAAGGTTTAGAATCCACTTGCTTCAAATTAGCCAATCAATCACTCTAACACCACTGTCTTCCCCTTCAGATTCTAATCCAAAGCACCACAGTCTACTTGAAAATAAATTCACAATCACAATTCAAAACTAACAACACCAAAATTACGCAATTCAAAGAAAATGGCAAAATCATCCAAAAATTCACTATCAAAAATCAGTGTCAAAATTTAAAATAAATTTAGATGAAAATGTTCCTCTCATGATTAGAAAACCATCACTGAAAATCAATTCAAAAAAGTAGTTGAAATAAGTTCGTAATCATCAATTTCATAAAAAATATGAAAAATTCCCAATTTTCTCAATTGAATACTCCAAATTCGATGTTAAAATCAAGGGATAATTAATGGATAATGATGAGGAGAGTGAAAACAAAGTATCCTTTTCAATGAAAAATATTCTTCGAAAAATAGCACAATAGTCGTCCAAGCCGAGCTCTCAAAGATTGAAAATGGAGGAAATGTTTAAAAAAAATGGACATCAAGGGTCTGAAAACCCCTTTTTGATGTCGCTATAGTGACAAAATTATCGCTATAGTGACTCCCTCACAATCCACAAGCTTCGCTATAGCGACGCCTAGTTGCTATAGTGGCTTTGCTATAGCTAGACCACTTTAGTGATTAGGCCTTCGCTAAAGCGAGGCCTACACTAAATCTCAGCAAAATCATTTCAAATAGGTTAAAGACTTGGAATCATTCCTTAGAATTTGTTTAAAATTTCATACACACAAACCATACATGCAACCCTACTAAATGAGACGTTTCAGATTCAATGAAATCATTAAAAATTGAATCCCAGGCCTTTATGACCTTAAACTCGATTAGGCATCTTAAATTTAAGTCACTTAAAACATTAATATGACATTGGGGCACTCACAAATTAAGGCAAAGTTATTTGTAGAACTAAAATCACCTCTCGAGAGCATTGGAACTATCATAATATCAATCCGAGCACCGAACTTAATACGCTGACTAAAGTCAAACTAAATTCAGACTATAACTCAATTTCTAACTCCGAACCTAGAATCCACGTAACAAGTTTGAATCTGATTCTGAAAACTCTCCTAAGCCAATTTTCCTATTTAAAAATTGATGGAATCGGCAGAATTCTGTTCCAAGACTCGAATCTTTGATTGACTCAAAATTTCAAAATTAGGCAATTCAAACCTCAAAAATTCAATCTTTGACAAAAATCTCAACTTTTTAAAAAAATTTCAAAAACCAACTTTAAAAATTAATCAAACATGACTCAAGGCCGCTATTAAAAAGGTAAAATACTAATATTATTAAAAAATAAAAAATGACCTTCAGAATTATTATATTACACCAGTATAATCAATTTTAGTTTTAACTTCAGGTGAGAAAGCAGCTTGAATCCAATGTCAAAGAAAAATTTCCACAAAATTCTAAATCAAAACAGATAGCCAACTAAATCATTTATAAGCAGGCAAAATGGCTGCCTAGTTTGGAGCGCTGCTCAAGATTGTGGCCCTTTGTCAATCACGACATTATATACTCTAATTATATTTTTAACATTCATTTTTAAGCGAACACGATCTTATAATATAAACATGATGAAATCTTGAATAACTATAGTAAGTTTCTTAATTAAGCTAATGTATCATTTGCTCTGGGAATCATCAAAACTGAACATCACAAAGAAACATTCCAAAAATAGTGGAGGAGATCAACAATTGAGTGGTTATTACAAAATTGGAATACAGATGGTTAGTATATACTCATATTAGAAAATTTTCTCTATTTTAGACTTAAAGCATGATTGAAATGGTGAGCAGTGTCCTAGCTTGTTGCCTAGTCATATGAGTAAAACTATCACATCTTCATTAAGCCAACTCGTCACAACAGTATTTGCTGTATTGAAAAATCGTTTAGTTTTTTTTAGAAATTATATTCTCTTGATACCTACTTTACAAGCTGCAACTATAATTATGCTTTTATGACTTATATATGTCTGATCATGCATTTATGTGTACAAGAGAGAAGCTAAGAATCATGGAGATAAAGGTTTTGCAGACGAATTAAACATGTAGGATTTCTAATGGGTTGGCTCATCTTGGTACAATTAATTTACACGCACACGCATTATATGTTGAACCTCTTTAATTTATTCATATGTTTTGAACCCCTTATCGAGCAAGACCAGAGTTGAATGCCTGTATAGTTGCTCAACTTATAGTAATTGGCCACTGTTATACAATGTACATAGACTTTGTAATATCCATAGCTATACTAAGTTAGCACATTTATAGGAATCCCCTAAGTTGCTCGGACATCGACATGATATAAGTGTGTGTGTCGGCAAAACAAAAACTAAGGTGAAACTGAAGAAAATGATATGTCTTGTACATATAAATTTCTATCGTCACTATCTTCCCTTTTATCTCTTTCCAAGGTTCACATAATATTTCATAATTTAAATTTTATAACTTACTTTTAGTTATTTGAATTATTTTTAGCTAAATCCCCACATTTTTATTGATATATTGATCAGTATCCCCAAATCTTAAAGCTTAGATCATAGACGGATGCAACCTTTACATCCGCATCCATATCAGACATCACACACAAGTCCGAACAACTTAGAAATTCCCAACTAATTGTAGAAACTAACGTATTGTAGTTATGGATGTGATAGATGACATGGTATCAAAAAAGGACTTCACTTTGGTTGTGGTACGAAAGGGGTTTGAATTTCGAATCGACCACTCTTCAAAGTGGTTATTGTGTCATCACAATCATAGGAAGAAACTTTTTGGGATGAACTAGTACACACACACACACATATATATATATATATATATATATATATATATGTCTTTTGACTAGAGCCAAGATTTTAGTTAAGGAGGTTCAAAGTTTGAAACAATAAACATAAGGACTAGCTGAGGGGAGTTTGACATCTATTATATAAAGATTAAAAATAATAATTTTGACCATATATAAATAGTATCATTTTTCTCCAAAAAAGGTTCAAATGAACCCCTTAGGAATAAGGTGGTTGCGCCCCTAGTTCCTTCTACTAACATTTTCTCAAGTATATTACACTAATGAAAGTAATTTTAAAAATTTAAGCACAAAAACTGCAGAATCTAGAAGTCTTAAGAAACTTATCAAACACCTATGACATGCCTGTCACAATCCAATTTAAGGGGTGATGACACTTATCTTTAATCCATCGAGACAAGTCTAGACAGATCACAACATCATAATACACAATAATGCGGAAGCTAAATCAAGATTAAAATAACTAATAAGAAGACCGTAAAGCATAAAAACATAATCTGAACTACCAAAACCATCCTAAAACTGATTGTCACAAGGTACAAGCCTCTAATATATCAAAAATAGAAGATATAACATAAGTCTGAATAGTATGTCTCTAAAATAGAACAAAACTAGTAAAATACCCAACAGTCTTGAGGGTATGTTGTAACAAGCAACTACCTCTCAGTTGTCAGCAGCTCGATCCAAGAAAGAGAGGAATAAGAATGTCAGTTGGATCCAAGCTCACAACCTACACACATATATAGAAAAATAAGACAAATAAATCGTGAAAGCTAGTTATAATATTAGACAAATAAAAACTAGTTAAAAAAACAAATCATGAAAGCAAAAATAATAATGAGCAAATAAAAATAATGTCAAAATAAAATAATTCTCAAAAAAGAGAAACAAATAAAGTTCGCAAGGTGATAAAAAAAAACTTCTACGAACAAAGCGATTCAGAAACAAAAATTTATCTTGATGACAATTTGAAATCACAACTAATCATCATCCTCAACTTCAGCATATTCACTAATATCGTCATCTGTTGCAGAATCACACAAGTTATCCACATCTTCATAATCAGACTCCTCTACTACTTGTAAGTTTACTTCTTTTTCTTCACCGAGAGAAGTGCTTCAACACTTCTCCATCAATATCTTCTCTTTGAATTCTAATGTTATCATTTTCCAACTCTAGTTGTGAATTTGCTTCTCCTCTTTCAACTAAGTCAACAAGTTGATACAGTTCCATTTCATCTATTTCTTCGGGAATGTCATACAAATTTCGTGGTCTTACCCTTATCACTGCATGCCATTTCTCACTTTGACTATGTTTAACATAATACACTGATTGAGCTTGTGAGCCTAGAATGAATGGATCACTTTTGTAATGAAGTTGTGTTATATCTACACATACGAATTTATATTCATCTTTTTTGTAACCTCTACTCTGACTACGACCCTGAGGAGGAACTTCAAACCAATCACATTGAAATAGTATAACTGATTTATTGTTCATATATTAAATCTCTAAAATTCTTCTTACCTTTCCAAAATAATTAACATTTCCTATATGTTCATCACTCTTCACAACCACACTACTATTTTGAGTTTTCAAACCTAAGTCAGATTTCATTGTTCAGAATCAAGAATCACTCAAGATATATCCACTGTGAAAAAAACTCGAGGATCAGGAGGCCTTGCCAAAATTAGTAATTCTTCAGTTATTCGATTATCACCATTCTCCTTTAATTGTACCACCTGTAATATTTTAATTACGAAATCACAAATATTAATGCTATTTAAAACAATAAATTTATGAACCATCAAATAATTGATTTTTTACCTTTTCTTCAAACCATAAAGAAAATTCCTCCTTGTGTCTCTTTGCTGCATTCTTATTATTCTCCTTTGTTAAAATTTCTAAATGCTCCCTATAGATTGTGAAAATTTGAAAAAACAAAATTAAAGAAAAAATATAATACAATTGTAAAGTGTGTGTAAGAAAATGATATTAAGATGAAGTATAGCTTACTCAATCCAAAGTCTGACTTCCTCACAATTTTGGAGAATGTAAAAATGGACTTGATTTATTTCAGAAGTACTTAAATTTGTCCAAGAACCCCCTGCTAGTGGTTTACCATGACAATTAAATATAGATAAGTTATTGTGATCTATGTCAAAAGAATTAGAATTTATATCAGTTAAACATCTAGAGAACAATGTCATGCACTCCCCTGCAATATGGCCCTCAACAATTGATCCTTCTGCACGATATTGTATACATAACTTTTAAGGTTCACAAAAATCTATGAAATAAAATATATTAATGTCTTAATATTTCAATTAAAAAAGTAGATTAAAAAAGTAAGAAATCAACCTTTTAATATAATACATCCATCGAAATTGAACAAGGACCACCCAACTTAGCCTCATTTGCCAAATAAATTGCTAAATGTACCATAACATCAAAAAATGTCGGTAGGCACACGTTCTAATTTACATAATGTCACTCGTATGCTTTTATCTAACTAATTTAACTTGTCCATAAATAACTCTTTAGCACACAAATCATTAAAATATAATGACAATTCAATTAACGGATCATGTGCATCTTTTGGCAATATTTCTTTGATAATAAGGGGTACAAGATGTTGAAAAAGAACATGATGATCGTGACTTTTAAGTCCAAAAATTTTAGCTTCCTTGATACAACAACTGATGTTGAAAGCGTAAGCATCAGAAAAATTAATTTCTTTGATGAGCAGACAAAATTGAATCCTTTCAACTTTAGACATTGTATAATCTGCAGGAGGAAGTATGTATTTATCCCCACTTTTAATGGGATGGAGGAGCTTTAAGATTTTCATCTCTTGTAAATCCAATCAAGATTTCAATGTATCCTTTGTTTTCCCTTTCAATATCCAATAATGTTCCTAGCATATTTTCACTAATATTCTTTTCAATGTGCATTACATCCAAATTATGTCTCAACAATAAAGTCTTCCAATATGGGAGTTCAAAAAATATACTTTTCTTTTTTCAATTATCACATCTTTCGGTATCTCATTTTTTTTCCTTGTGTTTTCATCGACTAACCTCTGTGAAGATGTATTAAATTGTACAAGCACATCTTCACCAGTCAAAGCTGATGGTGCAAGTCTTTCTTCCTTTGTGTTATCAAAAGAACTTTTATTTCGACGATAAGAATGATTTGTCTCCAAGAATCTATGATGACCCATATAACATTGCTTTCGACCATGTTTCAAGTAAATGGAACAAGTATGTATATGACAAACTGGACAAGCTAATTTACCTTTAGTACTCCAACCAGATAAAATACCATAAGCAGGAAAGTCATTGATTGTCCATAATAATGAAGCCCGTAATTGAAAATTTTGTTTCATAAAAGCATCATAAGTCTTAATTTCATTCCCCCATAAGATTTTCAAATCATCAATCAAAGGTTGGAGATACACATTAATATTCATACCAGGACCTTTTGGTCCAGGAATAAATAAAGACAACAAAAGATTAGATTGTTTCATGCATAGCCACAAAGGAAGATTATATAGAATCAAGATAACTGGCCATATGTTGTATGAATTACTCATTGAACCAAAAGGATTAAAACCATCTTAAGCAGGTCCAAGTCTTACACTATGAGGATCTGAAGCAAAATTTGGATATTTTTCATCAAAATTCTTCCAAGACAACGAGTCAGCCGAATGTCGTAACACACCATCATCAACTCATTTATTCTTATGCCATCTCATTTCTTTTGCCATACCTTTTGTCATAAACAATCGTTGTAATCTAGGTATTAAAGGAAAGTATCTAAGAATCTTTCTAGGAATTCCTTTTTTTCCTTATTCAAATTACCTGAAGCAACCCCATTATTGACATCGATTGCTTTCCTTATTGTCCATCTTTCTTCACCACATTTAGGACATTGTTCATGATTGGCATATTCCTTTCTATAAAGTACGCAATTATTAACATATGCATCTATCTTTACATAATCTAAACTCAAATCTTTTATTATCTTTTGAACTTCATAAACAGAATTTGGGAGCACATTTTGTTTGGGCAAAGCTTCACTCAATAATTTCAACAAAGAATCAAAACTTCATTTGAAAAAGGCGCACTATAAAAGAGAGTTTGGAAAATTTTTCACAATTTGGATACAATCGATTTTCTGCATCCTTTAACAACCTATAGAAATGCTTAGCTTTTGTATTAGGGTCTTGATTTCCTAACTCAGTTGTCTCATCAACATCATGACTACTACTGGAAACACCATGATATATATCATGCAACATTTCAAAAACAGGAGAATTATCATTTTTTATATTTGAATCTTCACTTATATTTATTTCATCATTCAAAAATAAATCTAGCTCACCATGATGAATCCACTTCTTATAAGTTTGATTCATTCCCCACCTGCATAAATCTATTCTCACTTCATCTCTCATTTTCTAAAGCACATTATTACATTTTATGCACAGACATTGAATTCTTACACCAACCTCAGATTTAAAAATGCAAAATTCAAAAATTGTTCCACACCATTTAAGTATTGTGGTAACGCCCTATTTCCAATAGGCACAATACACAAATTAACCCCTTAACTTGAAACGAAATTTTAAGTTAGAACTCAAACATTCAAAATGAACAAACATGCACTCCAACTTGCCCGTTTTTTATCAACTAGGCACAGTTGTCCAGCAGTCCAAGCGTGTGAGTCACACCCGCTATGATGTGTTTTTTTGTCCAATTACGCGATGTCACATTGTTCCACGCAAGCAAAACCCTTTGCATGTCCCAACTATTTATATTTTTTAACAAAGAACATGTCACATCATCTAACATTATTCCACTTATTTATAGTTAAAAAAAGAAGAAAATTAAAAGAAACATTTATGATAAAATAAATTTATTTTATGAAAAATTTAATTTTTTACTCCATCTCATACCCTCATCCCCCCAGCCCCCGCCTCCACCCCATACAAAAAAAATTATTTTACAAAAAAATTTAAATTTTTTACTCCACCACAGA
>JAOTQJ010115892.1:0-10829 GCA_025642045.1 Solanum sejunctum
ATCTATTTTAATATGATTAATAATAACTGCATGAAATTGATCTTTTTTCATATGAATTCTCTACAATGCTATTTAGGGTTCAAATTTCATTATGAGTTTGTTAAATTATCTTTCATTGTCATGAATTAATTTTTAATTGTTATCTATTTACTCAATTAGGCATGATAGACTACTTAACTGTATGATTTTGATGACTTACTTCTCTACAAGGATATCTAGGGTTCATGAAATTAGTTATTAGTCTTCTCCAATTTGATTCAGTTGATTCTATTCTACATGATTATGCACAAATTTATCTAAATTATATAATTTTTAGTCAATTAATTAAGAATTCATACTTTTGCCCTAATTCTTCATCACAACTCATGATTATGAACTAACAAGTTTTTAAGAAAATTTATGAAAGTATGACCTAAGATCATATTTAACTCTTAATTGAAGTACGATTCGTAAGGATAGAAGGTATATCCTCATATTACATGAATCACATGAAAATGAGCTACTCTATAAACATATTTCTATGATTTTGATTAGTAGTTATGGTTTGCCTCTCCTAAATAATAAGCTTATGAAACTATGAGCTATGATTTATGACAAGTTTTTTGAATTCATGATAAGTATGATTTTTATGATTACTATTTTATAGGATTTTGACTTATCATCTAGAGGACTTTGAGGTGGGACTAGACCCAAAGGGTACTTAGTAGTAATCTCTACTCCCCTAACTATGTGTCATTATAAGAATTTTTGTCAATATGATCTAGCTAGTGGATCCACATATAGCCTATGATTCATGACACTCACCTAGCATGGTACAGTTCTACCATGACAAGTAAACTCCCTTTTCTCCGACGTATAGGTAGGCACTGGGACACTTTGTAGCTCGTATGGTCATATTGTTAATCATGGTTGTATCCTCCATATGTGTGGTTCTTTTATGATTTATTACTTGACTATTCATGACCCTTACTTTTCTTGGTACACTTATGATTTACTTATGCATTTGTCGTCCTCTTACTTATGCTTTCAAATACGTATCCTATCATGTCGTTTACTTAGTCATTTGCACTGCATGATTTATACTTACTTGCATGGCCTATATACTTATTACATTCAAAAGTACTAATGTATACTTCTTTGCCTACATTATATCATAATGTAGGGCTAGATGACTCATCTCATTCTTGGGGCTAATTGGTGATTGCTTTTGAAGATTGACTGATTGATTGATTGGTGAATCCTCATGATCTGAGGGCAAATTTTTCATAGATTCTTATGTTTTTAGTTTGTTCATTGTTGAGATTATTTCCTTTCTTTGCTTTGAGTATGGGTAAGTTAGGAAGTTGTCTTAAACCCCCACTTATGTAGACTTGTAGAGGTATGATTGGACTTTGTATGAATTCTATATTGTCTTACCCCTACTCTTGTTATACTATGGTTTAGTTCCTATGAGTTTTCGCGCATTAGGTTGCCTTATGTTTTTACCTTATATATGCTTGATATGCTAAAAGATTTGGTTGGAATTTTCTTGGGAATTATGTTACAATCCGAAATCCGAGTATGATGAAACTCGCCTAACCCAGTAGGCGAGTTAGCTAACCCTGAACAGTTTAATCATCATATATAACTAAAAGTGGAAACAAAATAGTTGAAAGCAAAAAGACCAAAATACCTTGCAAAGTTGAGTTATTACAATAATACTATTAATATATTATTATTGTATTATTAAATAGTAATTTTAAACTGCATTTTGATTTTTTAGTTATGCTATTTTAAACTCCTTTATTCATTATTAATTATTATTACAAATATTATTCTTTACTTAAGGCAATAATTTTGTTACTTTTATACTAATTATTACCAAGCCTCTTCCGCTACCAATATAACAGAATATATAACCTAATTACCTATGGAAATTTGTGATTATTTTTTTCATCCAAACAAAATTTACATAATGTTTGGTTAATTCATGCACATAAATTAGATATTAAATCTTGATTGATTAAATAAAGGTATACTAATTATCCATAATGACAATTGACTGCTTACTTGACCATTTGACTTGTTAATAGACATTTAGTTCTTTGTCAAATAAATTGATAGATGCAAAAAACTCATTTAGAGGAGAATATCCACTACTTTTCAAGTAATGAATGCAATGTGATGATTCATTTATTAAAGAATAATTAGTACTTTCAGTTTTTTTTTAACAAAAGTTCTTCACTATGGTATGTCTTCTCTCTTTCGATTACGTATTTAACTTATAAATTGTTCATTCATTTTTATCTTTTTCCTTTAAAAAATGATATATTTTATATTAAATTAGAGTTTTAATCACTTTTAACATCTTATAATAAATTGTGTCTTTTCTACTATCCTTAATGTCTCCTTATAAATAAGTTTTCCTAATATTTCATTTGGTTAGACTGCTCACAAATTCATGAGTCTTCTTTTTCACCATTTTTTAAGTAGAGTACTTCTCATATACTACCCCCCCTCTCCCATCTTCCTTTTTTTCTTAATTTTTTAAATATTCATTTGTTTGAGTCGAGTAAAGGTTCTGTAACTTCTAATGACATTTATGTTGATCTTGATGCATTTCAATATATGTATGGATTTACAAGAATTACTAACCTCATTTATGAGTTATATTCCTACTTTTTATGTATGATTTTGATTTTAATTTAGGGCACGGAGAAAATACAATATTATACACACACACACACACACACACACACACACACACACACACACACACATATATATATATATAATGAAATATAAAATTTATATATTTTAAGATAAAAAGTGTAAAGCACATCCTAGGACTAGTATAATAATAAAAACGAAAAATAATGCAGTCTAAAAAATAGATAAGCATAAGAAAATAGAACTAAAAATCATCCTAGAACTGGTGTCACATGTACAAGCCTCTAGTTAATAATACTCAGAAGGAAATACAAGTCTCAATGTCTAGTTCTCGAATCAAACATAACATAAATATAAAGTTCTCGAGGCTTCGCTAAAGAAATAAGCAGCTGCCTAGAAATTTAGAGGCTCGTTCCAACAATGAAAGTTCTAATCAGGAGGCACTAGGTCACAACCTACAAAATATAGCAAGAGGGTGAGTAGAAACCAACACGATACTCAACAAATGGAAGCTAAACCTAAAGTAAAGCAATGAAGAACATAAGTACTCCTATTTACCCAATCATATATCACTGAACTACATACCTATACTTAGAAAAGTTCCAGCACAACAATAATACATATATGTATACACATTATAGAACACTATCTCAAAATAATCGGTTGATTCCCAAAGTCAAGTAGTACAATGATATATCAGTAATATAAGCAATTACAGTCTCATAATATGATATTCCCATTGTCCATTCTCCACAATATGCAAGGCTCAACTCATCAACATATATCACAATCTCTCATAGCTTGATCTTAAGAACCTATAAGGTTTAAACATTTAACACATTACACATAATATGTATAACCACTTAAAGAAAAGAATCATATGAAATGGAATGAATACTATGAAATTGTGACATCCGGCGAAATTACCAAAATTCCTCTAGAAGGGAGATGTACGCATAATGCGCCTTTCTATGCTCCATTTGTGAATTCGACCCCAAATTTGCAATTAGCACGAAAAATAGGGTGAGGAAATGGCCTCATAATTTTAGAGCAATTGAATCAAAAAATTATTTTTCTATCCGAAAACTTAGACAATGTGAGTATGTGTCAAGGCCACAACGTACCCTAGTCGCAGGCCTAGATTTGTACTTTTTTGATTCTTTTTTTACGGGGATTGGAAAACTCATTCGGAAAAACTTTGACAGAAAAAATACATGTGTGTGCCAGGTCTGCATCGTGGACCTGATCCCTTGAAGTTAAATATTTTAAAATTTTTTTAGGGACATTCCAGATATTTTTCCACCCATCCTAGACGAATACCCAATCGTTTTAAAGTCATTTTTGTCCAAACATTCTATAATCCACTCAATCTCCTTCACTTTTCCACGAATATCATTCAGAAACAATGGTTAGGGAAAGAAAGAAGGTTAGGGCTTAGCAAAGGCTCTATAAATTTTCAAGAAAATGTGTGCCCAGGAATGTAAGACCACCTAAAAATCCTCTTTTTGAAGTTATTCCATGTCCTTAGAATGTTTCTTCACGTCATGAAGTGTATTACAGTTACACGAATTATGATTGATTGAGAATTATTTCCCTAGCATGTTTTGACTTGCATTGAAGAATGATTATTTTATTGCCAGTATGTAACCAGACTTATGTACAGTGAGATAACAGGTTTTCTTGAGATTGAGTTATGAAAAAAGTTCAGAAAAGCTAGTTTAATGAAAACATTTAGAGCCAAGGCTCTAAGAGGTATATTTTTCAGTTTCCCCTAGAGTATGACATGTTTTTAGTTATGTGCATTATAAAAGTTATTCTGGGAGTAGTATTGAGTACCGATATGAGTGAGATAATAGTAACTTGAACTCAAAAACTACGTGGCATGCGTAGGATAGGGTAATATCAAAAATACAACTCTCTTTGCCACTGAGAAGGCCCAGTTTTGGGATGGATCCACTCCCCTAGGTTTCGTTCCTTACCCCGGCAAAGTATGGGATGGCTTTGGCAGCATGGGCAAGACACTGTATTATCACAAAGCTCATAGGTGGATTTTGGTTAGAGAAACTCCCCAAGTTAAAGAAAGTTAATTTCTATATGCAGACTTCCAACATGTGTTAGTTTCTATATACAGACTTCCAGCATGTGTTCTATTTTCAACATGTATTGCATTATTACTTATGCTATCTTATATTGACATATGTTGTAGTTACTTTAAGTACAGTCCCCTATCTTATGTTTCTGTTTTGGCTATTTTATATATCATACATTTCACGTACTGACATCCTCTGTGCCAACATCATTTTATGATGTAGATGCAGGCAACAGAGTCCCTCAGCAAATGCTCCATTGAGGACCAGCATTTCCATCTAGCTATTGGTGAGGCCTCTTACCAGCCAAAGGCTTGGAGTCATTCTCAATGTTTTATTTCTTAGCATTTATTTTTAGTAGTTGGTTAGATTACTCTGGTTAGAGATTCCAGAATTGTGTGTTAAGAATTTCAGACCTTCTTTTTAGTTGTGGTTGAGATAGTTAACTATTTAGTTTATTTAGACATTTTAGTATTCTTAGTGTATTTTATGTAACCCTTTCCTTTATGATTTGAGTCTTCCGCTGAGTTTAGTAGCTAGGCCAAGAGGTTCGCTTGGGACTAAAAATGGTTTTGGGTGCCAGCCATACTAGGGTATGAACTCGGGGCATGAAAAACTTGGTATCAGAGCCCAGAGTTCAAATGTCCTAGGAAGTCTATGGAACTGTTCCTGGTAGAGTCTGTATTACTTATGTAAAGTGCACCACATCTATGATAGGGAGGCCACAGGGATTAGGAAGTTTCACTATCAATTGTTATCCCTTCCTGTGCTTTAGCATTTACCTCTATTAAGTCCCTTCTAACTCGTGCATTCATGCCTTATTTTTAGATCATGCCTCCACATAGAACCACCAGACAAGCTAGGGGTAGAGGGCGCCTAGCTAGGCAGAAAGCAAACTAGCCTAGGTCAATTCCTTAACCACCATAAGTGGATATTTCGACTGTTGAGCTCTGCTAAACCATCCAAACTTTGGCACAGGTGATCACTGCACAGGGAGGTCGACAGGGAGATGGTAGGAATGATGGCTAAAATACAACCAGTGTTCATGAATTTTTGAGGATGAACCAACTGAGTTCATAGGATCTAATCTGAAGGAGGATACTGAGAATTTTGTTGAGGAGCTCTAGAAAGTATTTCAATTTATACACACATGTGATGATAAGCGAGTTGAGTTGGCTACCTACCATCTCAAAAGGAGTAGCTAGGATCTAGTATGATTAGTGGAAGGAAGGTAGAGCAGAAGGGGCGCCAGCTTTATATTGGGTAGTGTTCGAGGAGGCTTTTTTGGGATAGTACTTTCCTAGAGAGTTAAGGTAGGCTAAAGTGAGAGAGTTTCTGAATATAAAACAGGAAGCTATGAATGTGCTGGAATACAACCTCAAATTCACTCAGTTATCCCATTATGCTCCAAATATGGTGGCGGACATACACACTGGTATGGATCTGTTTGTGTCAGGGCTCTCTCGGATGACTAAGAGAGAGGATAGAAATGCTATCCTAATTACGGATATGGACATATCTCACTTGATAACTTATGTGCAGCAAGTAGAGGAGGAGAAAATGCATGATAGAAAGGAGTTCAGGAACAAAAGGGCCAAGATATCAGGCCAAGAACGAGTAAGAGAGGCACTGGAAATGTCAATCATTCATCCTTTTATCCTAAGATATCTGGACCACCACCTTTATCTGCTACTACACAAGCACCGAGGGTCAGGAATGAGCAGGGATCATAGAATTGTAGCTTTCATGGTAGCAAGTCACAGAGGATCATAACTCAAGGATTGAGCCATTATCTAGTTTATGGTACGTATGGTAGGTCTCATCCAAGAGAGGGACTTGTGGGCACAAATGGTTGTTTCTGATGTGGTCAAATGGGACACTTTTTGAAGGATTTTCCTATAGGAAGGCAGAGCATGAGAGATAACTCAATTATTTTCTTCAGCACCATAGGGTAAGCCAGTTCTGAGAGGTGCTGCATTAGGGACGTATGGAGGAACAAACTGCTTATATGCCATGGCTACCAGACAGGAGCAGGAGAACTCACCAGATGTAGTTACTGGTATACTCAAAGTCTTTTTTCATGATGTTTATGTATTACCTGACCTAAGAGTTACTCAATCTTTTGTGACTCTTTATATAGCTATGAAGTTTGAAATCAGTCCAGAGCATCTTCTTGAGCCCTTTAGTATATCCACTCATGTGGGCGGGTCCATTCTAGCTCAAAGAGTCTATAGAGATTGTCATGTATCAGTCTAACGTTAAGACTGTTTAGCTGATCTAGTTGACTTAAATATGGTCGACTTTGATTTTGTTCTATAAATGGACTGGCTTCACAGTTGCTATGCTTCCATTAATTGTAGAACTAGAGTTGTTAAGTTTCCATTTCCAAATGAGCTAGTCTTGGAATAGAAGGGTAGTTCAGGTGTGCCTAAGGGTCGTTTCATCTCATACCTTAAGGCTAGAAAATTAATCTTTAAGGCTATAATTACCATATGGGCAGAGTTAAAGATTCTAATGCTAAGAGACCATCTCTTTAATTTGTTCTAGTTGTAAATGAGTTTCCTGAAGTCTTTCTAGATGATCTACTTGGAGTTCCTCCCGATAGGGAGACAGACTTTGGGATAGATATCCTATTAGATACCCATCCCATACTAATTCCACCATATAGAATGGCCCTAACAGAATCGAAAGAGTTAAAAGATCACTTAAAGGATCCTTTAGAAAAGGGTTTCATTAGATCAAGCATCTCTCCTTGGGGTGCTCCAGTCCTATTCGTGCAAAAGAAGGATGGTTTATTTAGAATGTGCTTAGACTATCGTCAGTTAAACAAGGTCACTGTAAAGAACAAATATTCCCTTCCCAGAATTAATGACTTGTTTGACCAGCTTTAGGTTGCCACTTGTTTCTCAAAATATTCTCAGATCTGGCTATCATCACTTGAAAGTCAGAGAAAGTGACACTCGAAAGACAGCTTTCAGAACTCGATATGGGCACTATGAATATTTGGTCATGTCAATTGGCCTGATTAATGCCCTTGTAAATTTCATGGACCTTATGAATTGGGTATTGAGGCAGTACCTAGACATATTTGCCATTGTGTTCAATGATGACATCCTAACCTACACCAAAAATGAGACGTAAAATGTTGACCATCTTACGATTGTCCTCTGTACACTCAAAGACCATAAGTTATATCCCAAGTTTTCGAAATATGAATTATGGTTAGCATCTGTGGCATTTCTAGGCCATATTATATCGGGAGAAGGTATTAGAGTGGATTCCCAAAAGATTGAGGCAATGAAGAACTGGCCAAGGCCCATAAATCCAATAGAGATCAGGAGTTTCTTGGGTTTGGCAGGTTACTGCAGGCATTCTTTAGAGGGATTTTCTTTTATCTCAGCTCCCTTGACCAAGTTGACCAAGAAGAAGGTTAAATTCCATTGGTCAGAGGCTTATGAGAAAAGTTTTCAAGGGTTGAAAACTAGGTTGACTACAGCTCCTATTTTGTCCCTACTCGAGGGAATAGAGGGCTTGGTTGTACATTATGATGCTTCTAGAGTTGGCTTGGGGTGTGTACTAATGCAGAGAGGCGAGATAATAGCATATGCCTCCAGATAGCTTAAAACTCATGAGAAGAATTATATAACTCATGATCTTGAGCTTGTTATTATGGTGTTTGCTCTTAAAATTTAGAGACACTATCTCTATGGTGGGTATGCAGATTTATTAACCGACTATAAGAGGTTGCAGTATGTATTGAGTCAAAAGGAGTTGAGCCTGAGGTAGATAAATTAGTTAGAGTTGTTGAAGGACTACAACATGAGCATCCTTTATCATCCAGGTAAAGCTAATGTAGTTGTTAATGCTCTTAGTAGGGTATCCATAGAGAGCACTTCTCATATTGATGATGAGAAGAGGGAGTTGGCCAAACAAGTGCATAGGCTCCCATGTTTAGTTTTTCAGCTTGCTGACACGGACGAGGGAGCTATAGTTGTTCCAAAATGGGGCTGAGTCTTCATTAGTTGTGAAGGTGAAAGAAAAGAAAGATCGGGATCCCATTCTTCTCCAACTTAAAGAAGATGTCCAGAAGCAGAAAGTATTAGTTTTTGCAAAAAAGGGAGATTGGGTGCTAAGGTATTGAGGTAGATTGTGTGTTCCTATTAGGGATAGCCTTCAGGATAGAATACTAGAAGAAGCCCATGGTACTAGATATTCAATTCATTCGGGTTCCGTGAAGATGTACAAAGATTTATGATATGTATGTTAGTAGAATAGGATAAAGAGAGACATCATCGAGTTTTTATCGAGGTGCCTAAATTGCTAACAAGTCAAGGTAGAACATTAGTGGCCTTGCTGGGTGGCTCAGAATATAGACATCCCAGAGCGAAAGTGGGAGATGATTAACATGGTTTTGTAACTGGGTTACCGTGGTCTCATAGACATCATGATTCTATCTGTGTGATAGTGGACAGAATGACCAAATCAGCTCACTTTTTACCAATTAAGACAACTAACACCGCAAAAGATTATGTCAAGCTATTTATCCGAGAAATTGTTAGGTTGCATAGAGTTTCATTATCCATTATTTCAGACAGGGGAGCCCAAATCATAGCACAATTTTGAAAGTCTTTTTAGAAAGGGATTGGTACAAAGGTGAATCTTAGTACGACTTTCCATCCTCAGACAGAAGGGCAGGCGAAGAAAATTATACAAACTCTTGAGGACATGTTGTGGGCGTGCATTATAGACTTCAAAGGAAACTGGGATGATCATATACCTTTGACTGAATTTTCTTATAATAATTGTTTCCAAGCTAGCATACAAATGGCTCCATATGAAGCCCTTTATGGGTGGAGATGTAGATCATCTATTGGGTGGTTTGAGGTTAGTGAATATAGATTAATAGGGCCGATTTGATCCACCAAGCCATACAGAAGGCGAAAATCATACAAGAGAGGTTGAAAACCATACAAAGCCGTCAAAAATCATAAAGCGATGTTAGGAGTAGGGATTTGGAGTTTGAGGTAAATGATTGGGTGTACTTAAAATATTCAACTATGAAGGGTGTCATGAGATTTGGAAGGAAAGGAAAGTTAAGCCTGCGATATATTGGTCCTTATCATATTGTGAGAAGAATCGGTAATGTTGCATATGAGTTGAAGTTACCAGCAAAGATGGATGCTATACATCCAATATTCCATATTTTCATGCTTAAGAAATGCTTGGGAGATCCCTCCCTGGTTGTTCTTATTGAGAGTGTTAGGATTAAAGATAGTTTGTCCAATGAAGAGGTCCCGGTTCAAATTTTTGACCGCCAAGTTTGTAAAATAAGAACCAAAGTGATTACTTCGGTTAAAGTGCTATGGAGAAACCAATTAAGTGAGGAAGCTACATGGGAAGCAGAGGAAGATATGAAACAAAAATTTCTGCACTTATGTGTGACTCCCAATGAGGATCTTGAAGGTAAATTTTCACCCTTGATCTAGAAGATTTGCACTTGATTTAGCTCGAGTAACCTTGTATGCCTTGAGTTAATCCATAACATCCTTATCATTGGAGTACAAATGATTCCAAGGGGGAGATATTGTGACACCCGATGAAATTACCAAAATACTCTTAGAAAGGAGACATGTACATAACATATCTTTCCATGCTCTGACTGTGAACTCGAGATCGAATTTGCAATCAGAATAAAAAAATAGAGTGAGAAAATGACCTTGTTTGGATTTCAGACCAATCGTATTGAAAAATAAATTTTTGATCCAAAAACTGAGATAGTGTGAGTACGCGTCAGGGTCGTAATACACCTTGGTCATAGACTTAGACTTGCATTTTTTTTATTTTTTCGAAGAGGATTGGAAAATGCATTCGAAAAATTTTTGACAAGAAAAGCACATGTATGCACCAGGTCCGCATCGTGGACCTGGTCCCCCAAAGTTTAAAAATTTTAATTTTTTTTAGGGGCATTCAAAAAAATTCCCCACCTATCCTAGACCAATATCTGTCATTTTAAAGATGATTTTTCCCTAAAATTTTATAATCCACTTAATTTCTTTCACTTTTCCACGAACATCATTCAGAAAAAATGGTTAG
>JAOTQJ010115913.1:0-10828 GCA_025642045.1 Solanum sejunctum
TTAAATTACGCCATGTTCGTCATAACTTTTCCAATTGAACAATTTACTTCGATTGAATTAATTACGGGGTCTAACATGATGAAATTTCAAAATTTAAATTTTAAATTGACAATTATTATGACTTATAGTATTGTTTTTACATAATTTCAAGTAGCAGACATAGAGTTTTTGGTTTATTTATATTATATATTTTTTCTAAAAGTACCTTTTTTTAACACAAGTTAATCATTGAATAATATTAAAAAAATATTTAATTTTATTCATTCAATTTAAAAAGGAAGAATTAATTTATAATTTTGTATTTATTTTATCCTAATTCTAGCATTTGCATGACCTAAAATAATTGATTAGGATGACATACTAAAATTAAACCTGAAAAAATAATTGATCAGGGCTAATATTATAAAATCATAGTTGGCACTCGAAATGACTTAAAAAGATTAAATTAAAAAGTCCATGAAATATTTTTATGGGTCTCATATAATATAGGAGTAAAAGCAGACAACTATAATAGGCATGTTGACGAAAAGCTACTTGAGTTGCCTGCTATTCGCTCTTCTAATAAGTAGTAATACACACACATATATCTTGTTTCCCTTTCTCTTTTACTTCCTTTTTCGTGATTCTTTTTTTTTTCATTCTTATTTTTTATGTGATGGTCCATTACTCTTGATTTTGGGCTAGATTTGGCTTAACTACTGATGGAATATTAGTAGGTGCCACTACAATATGATATTTTGGATCGTGGCATCTTACGAATAAGAAACATGATGATGTTCACATAAACTTCATCATTCAGTGAATCTAAACTCTTAATGTACCTAAGAATATGATTCATGAGCTCAAATTGTGAGCATGTTGTTGGGATTGTGTCACGACTCAAGCCTAGGGCCTAGATATGACATGGATAATGGAAAACCTAAAGGGACCCCAAACAAGCCTCTTAGCATATCATTTGCATATCCTTGGTTGCAAAAGCATAATTAAATAACGAACAAGTAACAAATAATTCTAAGAGAAGCGGAACTTTGGACTCAAACTATGGGGATGTTATGGAGAAGAATATTTATATGAATCACATAACAAATAAAATTTAAGGGGAGGGTAAATATGACTCACGACATGAGGATGTTTTAGGGACTTGGGACTTCCATCTCATCATCAACATACAAAAAGCATAGAGGGGAATAAAGGGATTAAGGGAAGTCTTTTATAACTACAGAAGCATAATGGGAGTCAAGCTGAATACATAAATATCCATATCCAATAACCTCTAATATGAATGGGATGGGGGCTAAGACATCTCTCGCGCTCACCCTCAAAAGATAAGTATCCAAAAATAGAACAAGTATTAAGAAGAACATGAAAGTAAGGTGGATACTGTCCCCAGAGTGGAGGACTCAATAATAGTAGTCTTCAAAAGATCCTTCTAGCCAAGTGGAGGAGGAGGGTGAATAGGAGCTCTGGTCCCTACATATTAAATCATATAGGCAAAGAAGTATACGTTTGTACTTGAAATGTACTAAGTATGCGGTATGCAATGCTACAATGACATAATCCATAATTAACAAGATACATAAGTATAATCAATAGATATAAGACCAATATGACATGTATGATTAAT
Organism: Solanum sejunctum; assembly: GCA_025642045.1. Taxonomy (NCBI): domain Eukaryota; kingdom Viridiplantae; phylum Streptophyta; class Magnoliopsida; order Solanales; family Solanaceae; genus Solanum; species Solanum sejunctum. The sequence goes on from JAOTQJ010115913.1 coordinate 1,625, forward strand.
GCTTGAGCTAAAACACGCATGTAGATAGTCAAACTTGCATAACATAACATACATATGTGGAGGAGACCCTAACCGACATATAAGATCAAGCGAGATGCTACTTGGGATTTCGATGTTTGTCTCCTTAGCGAAAAAGAAGTGATCTACTTGTCAAGGTAAACCAAATTTGACCCCACATAGTGGGTAACTTGTCCTAGTTGGATCCACTAATAAAGTCCAATTAGAAAAATAATATAAACCTATGGTGGCATATAGTTAAGAGACCAACAATTTATATAAGGACCCCTTGGGTTGAGCCCCCACCTTAAGCCTCTTTCGGTGCTAAGTCTAATCCCCCAGAATACTTAACATAATCATAAATTTAATCATAACTTGAATGACTTGTAAAAACATAATAAAATGGCATGAGCAGCTCATTCAAATACTTGACCCCTACACGTGGGCATATACCTTATACTAAGGGGTAAAAATATTTCATGGACATGACCCCTTCTAATAGGCATTGTATTTCACATGAGGGTAGAGATTGTACTATGCTTGACCCCTTCTAGTGAGCTTTAGTTTGCACAAGGAGGTAAAATAGTTATCATGTTTGACCACTTTATGTAGACATTACTCACTCACAAGAGGGGCATAAGGGCTCAACATCTTACTTATAAATCATAAGAATATTTCATGAGCTCAACGCATGCTTAGGAGCCCATAATTAATCATATCATGCTTGTCTTGCAAAACATGCAATAGTCTTTCATCAGCATAAGAATCCTTGTCATGTAAATTTAGTCAAACATGGTGGGTATATATAAATATGCTTAAAATCATGCAATTGAAGAGTATAAGATAAGAAAGGAGTAAAATCAATTCATTAGAAAATCATTCATTTCAACCCACTAAGGTTATAGTAGAAACCCCAATTTGGGTGTCATGAAATCCATCTTAAAAGTTCACAATTTTTCATAGTTTACGTAGTTCACACCATGCATATCTTCAATATATATAAATCAACTCATGAATTAAGCCTTCAATAGATATTCACGCTGAAGCAATCAATACTTGAAGAATCCAAACTCAAATCATGTTTATAACGCATAATAAAGTTTACCCATAAAGTATTCAACCTTAAAAATGATGAAAATTGCTAAATGAGAGGGATTGGCTTCATGGGTGGAAGAATCCCCATGAATGAAGCTTACTACCTTAATCTTGGAGTTTTCTTGAAGAAAGGCTTGAGGAGGACTTGAGGCTTGAATTGGGCTCTTGAAATCCAAAGCAAGTTCTTGAGATTTTTGAATTTAATGGGATAGTTGATGATGATTTGAAGAGAATTTTGAGAGCTTTAGGGCTGAAAAATGACTAAGGAATAAAGATTTCCTGTCTATATAGGCATTGGGTTATTACCCAATTGCCCTTAAGTAAAAACAGAAAATTAACGAACCTGTTGAACTAGTCCGCGATAAGTCAGCGATGCATATTTGCCGCGGACTAGTACATTTTCGCACGAAGTTCATTTTTTTCTGTTTTGGCCCATGAATGGGCTTCGACCCTTTTTACACCAGTGTACGACAAGTCCAAGACACGGACTGGTTGCGTACCCTTTCTGTTTCATCCCCCGTAGTGAAAAATAATTTTTCATTATGGGCCATCTAAAAATCGAAGACCACCCCTTTCCTACACGATTTTGCTCCTTGAAAATGAATATGCAGTCGAATTTGTGAAATCATGTACGAATTTTTAAGATATCCAAAAAATTACACTATATTGCACTTTTCCGAGGCATATGAGAGGTATTACAGATTGAAACAATAAAGCATCATGAGCAAGATAACAAAGAAATTTTGAATAACTATGATATAAGAAATAATTGATCGCTTGATCTACATATGACGATATAGAAAAATAAAATTATTGAGAGAATAGTTTTTTTCTAGAAAAACTTCGTTTGAGACTACATTATAGATGTTATTGTATTTTTGTAAAGAATTAAAAAAAGAAAAGAAAAGAAAAGAAAAGGATAAGGACATAAAATATCCCTCAACTATTTAAATTGGTACAAAACTACTCTCCTTCCACCTTTTGCCCCACAAATATCCTTGATGTCAACCTTTTAGCTTAAAAATATCCTCGATATTAACCTATTGGCTCATCTTTGTTCTTATTTTAAATAATTTTTCTGAAGTACAATCATTAAATATTTGTTCATTATATTGTCTAATCTAATTGATCAAAATTTAAACCTTTCTCAAATAAATGATAAAAATCACATATGATTCATATTTTAACCTAATATGTTTGAAAATGAAACTTAAAAAATTATTAATTTTATTAAATCTTCCTATTAGCCTATATTAAATTAATAATCCATTTATTAATTCAATTCATAGTTTGATATCCAACTAAAATGCATATTCGCCTTGCTCATCTAAAAAAAGCTTATTATTTTTTATTAATATAATATATAATATTCTATCAATTATCCAATTGCCTTGTTCATTCTCTCTTTTTATTTTTGAAATCCTTACTCTTAATTAGCATATTAGGAACTCAAACTTAAAAAGAACTTTCTTGTCCATATTCATTTAATTTGTATTATCATCATGGTGGGGTGAGAATAAAAATATGAGAAAAAGTTATTTTTATTCTTTTTATTTTGAATATACATGAAAGAAAAATATCATATATGTACATCGTTGCTTAATTAATCATCTTCTATTGAACAAATTTTATATGATATCATCATTAATTTTCTCCTTTTTTTCCATGTGTAAGTATTTTTTTTTTAAAATGATGGACAAGATCCAAAAAGAAAAAAAAGGTGAAAGAGAACTAAGGTAGGGTTGGGGGTGACCGTAGAAAGTAGAGGACTAACCCCTTTTGCTATTCTCAATTTATTATAGAACCCAAAATCAAGTCAATCATATTAAAATCATATATCAAGTTATTTCAAATTATTTTAATGAAGAAGGCCTAAAATACCCTTAAACTATGAGATTTGGTATATTATTTACATCCATCTATTTTATGAGTGTGATTGTTAGAAATAAGGGTAACTTTTAGTTAGAAGGTTGACCTCAGGGTATTTTTGAACCAAAAGATGGATGAAGGATTTGTATTAATTCAAATAGTTGAGGGGCATTTTAGGCTCTTTTTCGAAAAAAGATAATTCTCAATATACAAAAGCCCGAAAAAAATCCCCCCCCCTCCCCCCCCCCCCCCCCAAAAAAAAAGAATTACTTAAATATGAAAGCATTTTTTTATATTAAAAAATATTGTAATATATCTATCATGAAATTATAAAGCAACAAATTCAAAATTTTTCGATTTATAAAAGTGGAACCTCTTAAAAATGAAAGCAATTTTTTATAAAAAAATACTTTAATATATTCAATATGAAATTATTGTATGACAATAAAAATTCGTGTCTAGAAAATAATAATCAAGAATGAAAAATATTGCAACAATTATTGTATTATATTTCAAAAAGTGAGTTGTACAATATCTATAAATCCCTTGGTTTGCCTTTTCAAATAAATTTCAAGGGCTTTTTAGCTTGTTATTGAATTTTGTGGAACTTGATGGATTTGATCTTGACAAATTTGGATTGAAGGGCTTTTGGGCTTGATCTTAAATTCGGTGGTCTTGATCTTAATTTATGAATTTGATGAACTTGAACTTGATATAGATTTGTTCTTGAATTTGATCTTAACTTGTACTTGAATCCAAGGGCTTTTGGACTTGTTCTTGAATACGATGGTCGTGATCTTGATGCGTTCTTGAAGTTGAATGCTTAATTTCTTGAATTCTTATTGCTTGTAGAAAAATATGCGCTGTTTGATCCACGAGCTCTCTCTGACTTTTTGTTAGTATTCTTGAATTTTGAAGACTCCTATATATAGTTGTAGAATAGAGGAGTTATGATGGAATCAAAATTTCTTCCGATCAATTAGATTTAAGGTGATATGACGTAGGAAAAGTGATTAGAATAGGTTTTCTTTCAAGTGACATGGTCATATTTGATTTGTTGGAACAAATCACTCGTACATGTGCCACATTTTTATTGGCCTTTGATTGAGATAGGAATTCCATGTCATTTTCACACATGGCCTGATCCTACTTGCTCCTTTGTTTGACTTGGCATGCCACATCATCCGACACATGACATCAAGTAGGCCTCTCGGATGATAGGATATTGGGCCTTGTAAAGTGGGTTATCTTTTATAGCCTAAATAAATGAATTTGAACTTTTAATTAAAGGGTTATTTACATAAATAATATATTATAAAATATTAATTAGTAATTTTAACATATATTTTGACTTTGCCAAAATGATTGTACTTGTTTTACCCGAAATAGAAAAAAATATTTTTCTTTCTCTTCCTTTCCCTCTCTTCCTCCTCCCCTTTTATTTTTTGGGAACCTTTCCTTTCTCTTCCAGTTTCTTTTTCTTACTCTCTCTCTCTCTCTCTCTCTCACACACACACACACACACAAGAATATTGATTAATTATTTTAATTTTAATTTAATTTTAGATTGAATATTAAACAAATGATATTTTTACTATTCTTTAAACTAGAAGATTTATTTTATGTAAATACATATATAATGCATTGACATAATTTTAATATATTAAACTAATTTAAATAGTCTTTAAATAATTTAAATTCAGATATAATATTTTTCGACACCATTAATAAAAATAAATAAATAAAAACAACAATTGTAATACATTTTGAATTCAATACTTCATATGTATTATAAATATTTTTTAATGCACATAGAGAATTAAGTAATATATTTTTAATATATGTAACACCTCCTAATTCTTTCTACCTGATCTAGAGTGGATATGCAGAGGTAGCTTAAAAAAGACTAAGAAAAGCTGCAGAGGAAGGTTCACGAGAGCCATTTACTACTCGTAGTTAGGTTTACGACTTATAGAATGGATCTCGTAAAACCCTTGATGACTTGGTGAAATTTTCTAAGTCTGAGGCCTATATACGAAATGGTATACGATTCGTAGAGAAAGTCTCATGACAAATTCTAGTAACTCAAGTTTCAGAACCCTTTTATTCACTACAGGAGTTTACGACCTGTAAAATGCTTTACAACTCGTAGAGAGGGGTTTCGCGGTAAATCCTAGTGAGTTAATTTTAGGGCCCCTTTGGTTTACGAGAGGTTATATACGACTCATAAAATACTCTACGTCTCATAGACGGGGGGGTCTCATAGGCCTAGACGACAATTTTAATGAGGGGTATTTTTATCCATTTCAAGTCCTACTTAAATACATCCTTGGTCATTTTAGGCTTGGATAAAGCCTTAGAACAAACCCTAGGTATATCATCTATCATTCTTCACACTTAGGATCTATTGAGAGCACTAGAGGAGGGAGAAGGAGCTAGGGTTTCCAATTCAAGTGTGAGGATCGACTAAGATTCGATTATTTCTTCTAATTTCTAGCTATGTAAGACTTACCAAAGTGTGGGCTACCTCTTTTCACACGCCCCTTCATCTTCCTAAGTCAAGATTTGGAAAAGAAGTTGAGATTTGGGAAAGTCTATGATGTAATTACTAAATTCTTGTATAGTTATGAGTTCTCTTGATGTTGTATGAGGTATTTGCTACATTGCATAATTTCTATACATGAAATTGAGGTAAAGTTTTATACTTGATAGCATGAGCCCTAAATCACATGATTTTATGAAATTCTATGCATTCCATTAAGTATTTGAGTTGAGTAAATTGAGTATACGAAGCATGTTGCATTAAGTCACATACATTACTATATATGATTACCTTGTTTGCACTACATGATGAGTCAAATTGGGTGAGTCTAAATAATCATTTGAGTCTGAGTTGAATTTAATGAATTGCATTGATTGAATGAGTTTATGAGTAACTGAGACGAGTTGAGATGAGGTAACCTAATGAGGTTGAGTTTCGAGTTAATTGATTGAGCATTGAGATTAGAGTTGATTCTAAGTTGATTGATGAGTTGAGCATATTTTAGTCTTGGGAGGAGTATCGAGAACCGAGCGGGGAGCGAATAAACATCTACTTTAACCTGCAAAACTACATTACCAGCAATAAGATTATTGTACAGATCATTCTGTCGATTCTTGTCTAGCATGAAACAACCCTATAAAGTGCCCGAAAATGTGCCTAGGAATGCCCAAAATTTTAAATTCTATATATCTCAAAATTCATGCGTGATATTAAAAATTCAACTTCATATTCTTGTTCAAGGGGTCAAAATTAGGGAAAAAAGAGTCTAACCCCTATTCAATAGCAACCGTAGCAAAATTTGAAAATCGCAAAAATATAATTTTCAGAGATGATCCGCGCCCCTAGTGCGACGCACCAAGGGTGCGCTCCTATACATTTTGTTGTCCAGTTTTCTATCTCGGTCCAAGACTTTTGGGTCTTAGCCCTAAGTGGTCCCAAAAGTATTTTTACCTATACTTAGTCATATTTCACCTTTATATCATCCTAAACATTCCCTAATATCCTCTCACATACTTAGCTATAGTTTCACTTCTAAATTCAAGTCTCAAAACCTTCATTTGGAACTAAGGATTTCCTTCAAGCTTGAAGCCTTCATTTTCAATTTTCATCAAGAGCTTCCTCAAAGCTAAGGTATGTAGGTTTTAGTCGTTGGGTCCTTCCACCCATGGTGCCCTAACCTCCTTTTTACTCAATGTCCATGATTTAAAGTTGATTTTACAAATGAGTTTACTAGTATGAACTTGTCTAAGAACTATGCTAAAGCTATATGAATTTGTGACTGTTTTGCTATAGTTTTTGCTATAAGTCTTAGATCTATTGTAAGATTTGAGAAGGGGTTTTGATGTATATTACTTGAAAGTATTGCAAGTTGTTGATTGATGGTTTTACAATAGATTTTCTTGCATGGTTTCATCTGTATATTTCATGGTTTTACACTAGCATTACACACCCTCTAAATGTTCGATAAAATATCCAACTGTGGTTTCTTGAGGAATTGAAGGTCCAAAGCATGAGATATGATCTGATTGAGGTTATGATAATGAAAGAAGTTTATGTATATGATATAATCTATATAAAGTGTTGCATTAGACCATGCCCGATCTAGGGGGACTAAGAGCTCGGATAACCTTGTCGGGGGGTTTGTACCTTGATAACCGAGGTGGGAGTTTGTACTCATCAACCATTTGCCACCAGGGTGATAAGGTAAAATTATCATAAATCATGCGAGGGGTTTGTACCACACCACCAGGGTGATGGAGTACTTTGAAAATCTAGCTTGGTCTCTTCTACAAATATGATATCCTATATGAGTATGAGTTTCTTAAACATATTTTACTTGAGCAGTGGTCATTCATGCCATATTATTATATAATGTCTATTGCCTACTATTATACATTTTGACTATGATGCCTATCTCTTGTTGCATTGCATCCTGCATCCTTAATATATTACTCTTGCCTACATGATATCACCATGTAGGAACCGAAGCCCAAGTTTATCCTCCTCCTCCTCTACGTGGCTAGTTCAGTACTACTTAAGCTAGTTGGTGAGTCCTCTACTTTGGGGACCTTACTCTATGTTTCTGTTATTATGTATTGAGACACTCTTCCTTATTTTCTATTTTAACTATGAGGGTAAGCCCGGTTGCTTTGTCTTGGTCCCTCCTCTTATCTAAGTATTAGAGGTATTTCTTGGACATGTTATGTATCTATGCTATGAGATTTGACTTTTTGTCTCTTGATTATGATATTATGCAAGCTTTCCCCTTAGCCCTTTGTCCCTATTCCCACTTTTTATATCTTTTATATGCTTTCGTGATCAATGATGTGTAATGATAAGTTAAGAAGCTTGTTTGGGGTTCCTTCAAGTTCCACATTCCTCTTATCACGTCTAGGCTCTAGGCTTGGATCGTGACAAACTTGATATCAGAGCGCTAGGTTAATAGATCCTCAGAGTCCAATACACTGCATTGATTAGAGTCTTATTCATGGTTTTGAAGCGCGCCATAACTAGGAGTAGGAGGCTATGAGGTGTTTTAGGAAATGATTGCCTTCTTCATGTTCTAAGTCATGCTATAGAGATGTGGTAAGTTTTTCCCCCCTGACGATTGTTCTTTGCTATGCTAGATCATACCTTACACTCGAGGAAGAAGGGCCCAAAATCCCGAGGAGCTACCTACCAATGGTGAGCTCTGGGATGCTCTCACTATGCTTTCCCAAGTAGTGGCTAACCAAGTCAACCAAGGGGCCCAAGCCCCTCATGCTACTACTCCGGAAACTAGGGTAAGGGATTTCATAAGGATGAATATTCTGGTGTTATATGTGTCAAAGGTGGATGAAGATCCACAAGAGTTCATTGATGAGGTCTACAAGATCTTGAATATCATGGGTGTTGGGCCGAATGAAAAGGCAGAGTTAACAGCATACCAACTCAAAAGGATATCCCAAATATGGTATGATCAATGGAAGGGGGAGAAGGAAAATGGTAATGTGGTGCTTTGGGAGGAGTTCAAATTAATTTTCCTTCATCGATTTTTCCCTCTTGAGGTTAGGGAAGCTAAGTTGGCAGAGTTCATGAACTTTCAACCCACTTTCCAAGTATGCGCTCATTTGGTAGCCAATCCTAGATCTAGGATGAATACGTTCGTGATGGGGGTCTCCAACTTAGTGAGTGTAGAATGCCGATCTGCCATACTAATTAGTGATATGGACTTGTCTCAATTGATGACTTATGCCGAGCATATAAAGGAGGAGAAATTAAGGAAGAGAAGTGGGCATGAGGCCAAGAGGGCCTGATTTGAGGGTAAATTCCAAAAGGGTGCTAGATTTCGTCAAGGCCAAGGGTCTTCTCATGCTACTAATAGGGGGTTTACCAATAACTTCCCTAGGCCTCAAGGTATTGGTGGTGTGGTTCCTATTGATGTGTGCCCTAAGTACGGAAGGAGCCATGAAGGCCCATGTTTGAAAGGTTCTAATGCATGCTTTGAATATGGGGGACTTGGTCACAAGAAGATGGATTGTCCAAGAAATCGTGGCAAAGGTTGGGGTGCAAATGCGGTTCCATTGGGTAGAGGTAGTCCTCAAGGTGGTACCCCATGGCACAACAAATTTTATGCTCTACATAGGAGGCAAGGGGTTGGTGAGGTTCCCGATGTTGTTATTGGTATGTTGAAAATCTTTGACTTTGATGTATATGCTTTG
>JAOTQJ010115934.1:0-10826 GCA_025642045.1 Solanum sejunctum
TTGTACACCTTATCGATGAACTCTTGGGGTTCTTCTTAAACTTTGGAGCCATAGAACTCAAGAGGATTCATTCATGTGAAATCTCTTACTCTTGGGATAGGGGTAGGAGCATGAGGAGCTTGAATTCCTTAGTTCGCCACGACCCTTATCGACAATGTGACCACATTTTGGTACTCGACTTGGATAACCCTTTCCTCCCCTTAGGGGACTTGTGGAAACTGGAGGGGCTAGTTCATCCTTAAGTCAGTCGTCTTTGAGTCATGACCTTAAAGAGAAAAAGACCATACATTAGAGATAAAAGGCTTTAATTTAAAACTATAGCATAATATAGAGTATGAAGAAGTTATTCATTCCTAAACTGCCTCATAGCCTCTCATTCATACATGGCATGCTTTATAACCATGACAGACTCTACTTGACGCGATGTGTTTTATTTTCGAATGACCATTTACAAACCTAGTGCTTTGATACAAAACTTTGTCATGCCCTAAGCCAAGGACCTAGACATGACACAATGAATGGGAACCCAAAGGGGGTCCCAAACAAGCCTCTTAAGCATACATAGCACAACCTTGGTTTAGCGTAAGCATAGATGAGAAATAAACACACAACACATAATTTCTAAGGAAAATGGGGCTTTGTACTCACATTATGGGGATTTTGTAGGGAAGAGGATAAACTTGAATCACATATCAAATAAATCTAAAAGGCAGGTAAGTATGACTCAAGCTATGGGGGTAATTAGGGACTTAGGACTTCCATCTCATCCATATAACAAGCATTTAACAAAAAAAAGGGAATAAGGGACTAAGGGAAATCTATCAAAATACATAAGCATAGGAGTCAAGCTCATTATCACACATAACCAAACATTCAAATATCTAATAACACCTTTAATTCGAATAGGACGGGGACCAATACATCTCTTGGGCTCACCCTCAAAATATAAAATGTCCATAAATAGATAAGTCTTTAATAAGCATGAAAGGAAATGGCTATTGTCCCCGGATATGGAGGATCACCAAAAGTTGTCTTCAACCGAATTGTCTGGCCACCTGGAGAAAGAGAATGGATAGGTGCTCCGGTCTCTACATGGTTAGATCATGTAGGCCAAAAGTATGCATTAGTACTTCGAATGTACTAAGTATACAAGGTGCAAATGCAATAAAGAACATAAGCCATAATTAATCAATATGCATAATCATAATCAATAGATGTAAGCTCAATATGTCGTTCATGCTCACTGCCATGCCTAATATGCATGAGGAATCATCAAGTCATATAACATAACATGCATATACTAGAATGGAGCATAATCGACATATAAGACCAAGCAAGCATCTGCTTGGAATCTCGATGTTCACTCCACATTAGACTTGGAGTGGTTTATGTTTCTAGGGTAAACCAAACACTCACTTTATGGGAACAGTTCCATTTTGGAAAGTTCTCCGTAATCACCTTACATGAACTCCACCCATTTTAGTACACACATAATATTAACCTTGCGAGAACTTTACCCTTTTCGATATTTATTATACATATGCCATACGAGAATACTACCTTTTTTGGTAAATAATGCAACCTAAGCAATGTGGATCCATTAGATAATTCATAACATATGGTGGCAACATAGTTATGGGATAATGGTTGTCTACCAAAATCCGCTCAATGCCAGGTCACAATCCCAAGGAATATCCAAATCATACTTATAGTCAAGATATTCAAAACATCATAGTATCATAATATTTTTATAGAGTAGCTCATCAAAATCACAACTTCTTAACATCAATATAGTGCTTAATAACTTTCACAATGCTTTCACATTTCATAACATGCATAATAGTCCTTTAATTCATATCATTCATGATTTCACAAAACTTGCCCTAAGGCCTTCACACTAAAAGAAGCTTGGAATGTATCTTTATTCAAATCATGGTACTTTCATGTATCTACAAACCATGTAAATCAAGAGTATATGTCATAAGAGGAGTAAAATGATTCACTTGAACATTATTCAAATTAGCAAAGCTTAACTAAGGCATCATCAAACCCTCACAAAATTCATAAATTTCATATGACCTTTCAATTCTTAATTATATACAAAGGTATATCATCATAAAATAGATCATATTATCATTATATAAAAGACATCATAAAATACCCATGTAATACCATAACTTGGAAAATCACAAAAGAGAAGAAGAATGGTTGAGATTGTGGAGGAATGGTCTCCATAATCAAAACCCACATACATTAGTGTGATTTTAGTGGAGTAGGTCTAATTTGGAGATGGAAAACGCGAAAACCTAGCTTGCACCTCACACTTGAATGCCTTGAAAGAGTTTGAGAGAGTTTAAGACTTAGAGTATTTTGAGTGAGGAGGAATGAGGTGAATTATGGTTAAGAAGGACTAATGAAGGTTCATTTGGGGGCTTAAATGACTTAGGATAATAGTAAAATAATAGTAAATATTGAATTTACCCCTTTAAAGATCCTATCAAATAGGAATAGGATTGCGAGACTCTTTTTACGAGTCATGGTCCATTCTACAGGTCGTAGATAAGGATCTCGTCTGATGACATTTTAGAATTTAATTTTTTTTTCTCTGATTCACATTCTTTGACTAGACTTACGGCTTGTAAGTCATTTCATTGTCCATCTGATAAGTTATACATTGGATCCCTGAAAATCCCAAATTTCATTAATTTGGTCATCATTCCATGTGTAGGAGATACAACTCATGGAAAATTTTATGGCTTGTAGAAGGCTTGACTCTTGAGTTTAGGAGTAAAATATTTGGATAAGTGTTTGAGTGAATATTGGGAAATGTTTAGAATGATATGAGGGTGAAAAATGGTTAAGTATAGGTATATCCATGTTTGGGTACACTTACGCCCAAGACCTAAAATTCTTGGGCTGCAAAAAAATAACTGGCAAAAATGTATATATCCATGTTGCGGACAGGATGCAAAAGTCCATTTTCATAATTTGCGCACCCTAGTCGCGTCATGTCATGGGCGCACAAACCGCATTGGAATTTGTCACTTGGAAAATCAAAATTGCTAACTATTTACTCTTAAATCGGGGTTTGACCCATTTTCCATTCAGAATGATTCCCTGAATATGAATATGAAGTCAAATTTCTGATATTAAGCATGGATTTTGAGATACAAGGGAATTATGATTCTGCACACTTTTGAGGCACATTTTCCGGTACTTTTTGGGGCGGTTATAATATCTTCTACTTGGTAACATTCTTCACCAAATATCAAAGAAATATATATGACAGACATAATAATGACAAATTTTAGCCCATACAAAGATCTAACAATGCTTTTAAGCATTAGTTCAACATCTCATCACAAGTGTAAAATTATCATGAACTTAGCCACTTTCAACATGAATGTATGCAATGACTTGAGGGATGAACTTAAGAGTTGAGATTAGATAGAGGACTTAGATCAATACCTTAGGCTTGAGTGGAGTGGAAAAGATAAGGATATTGCTTTTGGATGTCCACTTTGGCCTACCAAGTAGCACTTTCAACTTGTTGATTTCTCCAAAGGACCTTAACAGAAGCGACATCTTTGTATCTCAATCACTTCACTTGCCTATATAAGATCTGAACCAGAACCTCATCATAGATCAAGTTCTCTCCAGCAACACCCATAAAATCAAGAGGCACAATGTCACTTAGACCACCCACACATTCCTCAATATGGACACATGAAATTCTGGATGAACCAAATCCATTTCTTTAGGCAATTCTAACTCATATACTACCTTGCCAAACCTTCTCATCACCCTATATGGACCCACATATCTTGGACTCAACTTTTCCCTTTTACCAAAATGGACCACACCCTTTATGGGTGACCCCTTCAAATAAACCCAATCACCAACTTGGAATTCAAGATCCCTTCTCCTCACATCGGCATAGGACTTTTGGTGACTTTTATCCATCTTCAACCTTTCTCTAAGCATCCTAAACCTATGAAGAGCCTTCATAACCAGATTTAGTCCCAACAAAGCTACCTCCCCAACCTCAAACCAACTAATCCGTGATCTTTAATTTTTCCCATACAGAGCCTCAAATAGAGCCATACCAATACTAGAATGATAACTCTTGTTGTAGGCAAACTCAATCAATGGAAGATGATCATCCCAACTATCTTTAAGCTCAAATATGCATTCTCTAAGAATATCCTTAAGGGTTTGGATGGTTCTTTTGGATTGTCCATCCGTTAGAAGGTGGAAGGCCATAAATAGCTTAACTCTAGTACCAAGACCCCTTTGAAAGGACCTCAAAAAAATGTGAAGTAAATTGTGCCCCACGATCCGATATGATGGACAAAGGAACCCCATGCAACCTTACCAAGTCATCAATGTATAGCCTTGTGTAATCTTCAGCCCCATATGTGGTCTTGACCGGAAGAAAGTGAGCCAAATTTGTCATCCTATCAATCACCTCACAAATGGAGTCAAAACCCTTTCTAGTCTTTGGTAACCCAACCACAAAATTCATACTAATGACCTCCTACATCCAAGTAGGAATTTCAATGTCTTGGGTTAGCCCACCCTACCTTTGATGTTCGGCTTTGACTTGTTGATAACTATGATAACTGAAAATGAATTTGGCGATGTCCTTATTCATGCCTCCCCACCAATACACCTTTCTCAAGTCTCTATACAATTTGGTGGAATCGGGGAGGGGGGTATGGGATGGAATAAGAAGAGAAATGGGCCTAATTAAGGATCTTTCCTATCAAACCATGAATACACGATATACAAAACCTACCTTGGTACCTAAGCGCACCATCTCCCCCTTGGGAGAAAACCTCCACCTTGCTCTCTTTCACTAAGGCCTTCAATTCAAACAAGGAGGGATCAAAATCTTGTTTTGCTATCACCTCATCAATCAAAGAAGATCTAGAACCATCAACAACAACAAAATCCCCATTACCAACCTCTTCTAAGCTAACTCTCAATCTAGCAAATTAATGCAACCCCTAGCCATCTCCTTATCACCACCATCAACATGAGCTAGGTTACCCATAGACACCCTACTCACAATATCCACTACCAGATTTGCCTTACTGGGATGATAATGCACACTCATATCATAATCATTAAGAAGTTCTAACCATCTCCTTTAGCTTAAGCTGAGATCCCTTTGAGTGAAGTCATATTGTAGGCTCTTATGATCAGTGAACACATCAGTGTGCACCCTATAAAAGTACTAATGCCAAATATTTAAAGCAAACACACCGGTAGCTAACTCAAGATCATGGGTAGGGTAGTTCTTTTCATGCACCCTGAGTTGTCTAGTAGCATAGGCTATGACCTTACCATTTGCATCAACACACAAACTGAACCAATATGGGAAGCATCACAATACACAAAAAATCCCTCAAGCCCATCTAGTAGTGACAATATAGGGGCGAATACAAACTTATCTTTGAAGGTTTGGAAGCTCCTTTCACAATCATCAATCCATACAAACTTAGCCTTCTTTTGAGTCAATTTTGTCATAGGGGAAGCTATAGAAAAAAACCCATTCACGAACCTCTGATTTAGTCTACTAATCCTAAGAAACTCCTAATATTCGATGGGGTCAATGATCTAGGCCAATTCTTAATCACATTTACCTTTTTAGGATCCACCTTAATACCGTCCTCCGACACCACATGTCCTAGGAAGGCAACCTCCCTCAACAAAAATTCACACTTTTCATATTTTGCATATAATTTCTCCTCCCTCAATCTTTGCAACACAAACCTCAAATGTGCCCTATGGTCCTCCTCACCCCGAGAAGAGATCAAAATGTCATCTATGAACACCACAACAAAATAATCAAGGTAGGGTTTGAAGCCCTATTTATTTGGTTCATAAAGATGGCCTGTGCATTGGTCAACCCAAACGACATCACCACAAATTCATAATTCCCATATCTAGTCCGGAAGGCCATCTTAGGAGTATCACACTCCCTCAATTTCACATGATAATACCTGGACCAAAGATCAATCTTAGAGAAATTTCTAGCCCATTTCAATTGGTCAAATAAATCATGAATCCTTTGAAAAGGATACCAATTCATGATGGCGACCCTATTGAGTTGCCGGTAGTCAATACATATCCTAAGGGACCCATTCTTATTTTTCACAAACAACACCGGAGCACCTAAGGTGATTGGCTAGGTATAATAAATCCCTTCTCCAATAAGTCCCTTAATTGATCCTTCAAATCCTTCAACTTCACAGGGGCCATGCGGTAAGGGAGAATAGAAATGGGTTGAGTATCAGGGAGGAGGTCAATGCCAAAGTCTATTTCCCTTTCAGGAGGGACACCAGGAAGGTCATTTGGGAAGACATCAAGAAATTCATTTAGAACCGGAATTGACTCTATGGGAAGGACTTTAGACTCCACATCCCTAACCCTCACAAGATGGTAAATACACCCCTTAGAAATCAACTTATAGTCTTTAATACAAGAGATGAATCTACCCTTGACCATAGTGTCTTGACTTTCCTACATAAGGACGAGTTTTCTTGGAAGTTGAAACTTAACCCTATGGGTTGTACAATAAATAGCAGCATAGTATGCATACAACCAATCTATCCCAAGAATAATATCAAAATCAACCATGTCTAACTCAACAAGATCACAAGGCAAGATTTTATGCAAAATGCAAATATGACAATTTCTATAAAATTTTCTAGCAATAATGGATGCCCCAATAGGAGTAGACACCTCATATGACTCATGCAACAATTTGGGTCAACATGGAACTTTTGGAAAAAAAGAGAGTAACAAAACAAAGAGTGGCACCTGGATCAATAAATGCATACACACCAATGTCAATGATTTTCAACATATCGTTGATAACATCGTTGACTTCATCAACCCCTTGCTCCCCATGCAAAGCATAAAATCGATTGTGCCTTAGGGAACCATCTTGTCGGCCTCCACTTACCAAAGTAAATGCATTCGTACCTTCTAGATGAACCTCTTTGCCCTCATTGCAATCTCAGGGTTAATCCACCTTTTTGTGACCCACTTCCACACAACCAAAGCATGCATTAGTATCTCTCAAGTGTGGGGTTTATGACTCTTACCACACCTAGGACGCATCTCGTTTGGAACCATAACACTAACACTTTGGCACCTTAGGAAGTCATTGGCAAATCCGCTATTAGAAGCATGAAAGGACAATTGTCCTTGGTGAATCCGGACACCTTTTTGGAACATATCCTTGAAACGGGCCCTATTGGCCTCATGACCCCTTCTTTTGCTCAATTTCTCCCCTTTCATTTGCTCAACAAAGTTCATCAAACGTGACAAGCCCATGCCACTAATCAACATGGTGAATCGACATTCTTCGCTAACCAAGACCAAAAGACCCATAAAAAATTTGTTCATCCCAGATCTTAAGTCGACCACCAAATGTGGAGCAAAATTTGAAAGTTAGATAAACTTGAGGGCATACTCCCTCACACTCATAAACCCTTGTCTCAAATTTATAAATTCCACAAACTTAGCTTCCCTAAGTTCTAGGGGGAAGAACCAATTAAGGAAGGCCACATTGAACTCCTCCCAATGTACCACATAGTTGACTCCCTTTTCCTCCTTTCATTAGTTGTACCATATTTGTCCTATCCCTTTGAGATTGGTAGGCTGCCAACTCTGCCTTATCCTTTCGCCTCACAACCATGATGGAAAATCTTTTGTATACCTCATCAGTGAACTCTTGAGGGTCCTCACTCACCTTTGAACCATGGAATTTAGGGGAATTCATTCTCATGAAGTCTCTTACTGGAGAGGCCGATGTAGGAGCATGAGGGTCTTAGGCCCCTTCGTTGGCTTGATTAGCCATCACTTGTGCAGGCAAGGTGAGAGCATCCATAAGCTCTCCATTAGCTAGTTGCTAGTGCTCTAAGCCTAGGGCATAGATGTGACACGGCAAATGGGAACCCAGAGGGGACCCCAAACAAGTCTCTTAGCATATCATTCGCACATCCTTGGTTACGGAAGCAAAATAAGCAATAACAATAGATATAATACAAGGGAAGCGGGACTAAGGATGTCTTTTGATTATCATAAAAGTATAAAAGAGTCAAGGTTATAGCATAAGTTGAACAATTATCCGACAACACCTCTAACACGGAATGGAGCAGGGACCAAGACACTTTCCTGGCTCACCCACAATATATCTAGAGTTCAACATAAAGAAATAACAGATGACAACAGTAACATCGATAGCATCCTCAGACTTGTAGACTCACAAAAGCTTATTCTAAAAGCACCTAACTAGCCATACGGAGGATGATCAAAAGGTGCTCTGATCCCTACATGGTAGTATTATGTAGGCATCGAGTATGAGTTAGTATGTTTGAATGTACTAAGTATGCGAGATGCAATACAACAAGGATTATATATCATAATAACAAGATGCTTAATCATAATTAAGGGACATAAACTCAATATGGAATCTATACTCAAACTTTTCCTAAACATACATGAGATGGGACAAACAGCCACCCATTCACCTTACTGTATAACCTTTTGCAAAGTGTTACCAATAACCTTACCTTATGACATAGTTTTTTGATAGATAGTATAAGCTATCCCCTACTTTATATTATAATCTTTTAGGTAGGAGTAACGAATTGTTCTACCTTACGGCATAGTCTTTTTTGTAGTATTAGAGTGTGTCCTTACCTTAAGATATAATCTTTTCGGTAGGAGCGACAAATTGTACCTTACGACATGGCCTTTTTAGTAGGTGTCATAAGGCATCCTTACCCTACGATATAATCTTTTTGAATCCGGAAATCTTTTTGGAACTTATATTTGAAACGGGCCCTCTTGGCCTCATGACCCCTTCTTTTTCTCAATTTCTCCCCTTCCATTTGCTCAACAGAGTTCATCAAACGTGACAAGCCCATGCCACTAATCAACAAGGCCGATCGGCAATCTTCGCTAACAAAGACCAAAACACCCATAAAAAATTTGTTCATCCCAGATCTTAAGTCGGCCACCAAGTGTGGAGTAAAATTTGAAAGTTAGATAAACTTGAGGGCATACTTCCTCACACTCATAAACCCTTGTCTCAAATTTATAAATTCCACAAACTTAGATTCCCTAAATTCTAGGGGAAGAACCAATTAAGGAAGTCCACATTGAACTCCTCCTAATGTACTGCATAGTTGACTCCCTTTTCCTCCTTTCATTGGTTGTACCATATTTGTGTTATCCCTTTAAGTTGTTTGGCTACCAACTCTGCCTTATCCTTTCGCCTCGTAACCATGATGGAAAAACTTTTGTATACCTCATCAATGAACTCTTGTGGGTCCTCACTTACCTTTGAACCATGGAATTCGGGGGAATTCATTCTCATAAAGTCTTTTACCGGAGAGGCCGATGTAGGAGCATGAAGGGCTTAAGCCCCTTCGTTGGCTTGATTAGCCACCACTTGTGCAGGCAAGGTGAGAGCATCCATAAGCTCTCCATTAGCTGGTTGCTAGTGCTCTAAGTCTAGGGCATAGATGTGACAGGGCAAATGGGAACCCAAAGGGGACCCCAAACAAGTCTCTTAGAATATCATTTACACATCCTTGGTTGCGGAAGCAAAATAAGCAATAACAATAGATATAATACAAGGGAAGCAGGAATAAGGATGTCTTTGATTATCATAAATGCATAAAAGAGTCAAGCTCATAGCATAAGGTGAACAATTGTCCGACAACACCTCTAACATGGGATGGAGCAGGGACCAAGACACTTTCCTAGCTCACCCACAATGTATCTAGTGTTCAACATAAAGAAATAGCAGATGGCAAGAGTAATATAGATAGCATCCCTAGACTTGCAGACTCACAAAAGCTTGTTTCAAAAGCTTCTAACTAGCCATATGGAGGATGATGAAAAGGTGCTCCAGTCCCTATATGGTAGTATCATGTAGGCATCGAGTATGAGTTGGTATGTTTGAATGTACTAAGTATGCGAGATGCAATACAACAAGGGTTATATATCATAATAAAAAGATGCTTAATCATAATCAAGGGGCATAAACTCAATATGGAATCTATGCTCAAACTTTTCCTAAACATACATGAGATGGGACAAACATCTACCTAATCACCTTACTGTATAATGTTTTGTAAAGTGTTACCAATATCCTTACCTTACGACATAGTTTTTTGATAGATAGTATAAGCTATCCCCTACTTCATAATATAATCTTTTAGGTAGGAGTAATGAATTGTTCCACCTTACGGCATGGTCTTTTCTGTATTATTAAAGTGTATCCTTACCTTAAGATATAATCTTTTCTGTAGGAGCGACGAATTATACCTTACGACATGGCCTTTTTGGTAGGTGTCATATGCATCCTTACCTTATGATATAATCTTTTTGAATATGGACACCTTTTTGGAACTTATCCTTGAAACGGGCCATCTTGGCCTCATGACCCCTTCTTTTCCTCAATTTCTCCCCTTCCATTTGCTCAACAAAGTTCATCAAATGTGACAAGCCCATGCAACTAATCTACTAGGCGGATTGGCATTCTTCGCTGACCAAGACCAAAACACCCATAAAAAATTTGTTCATCCTAGATCTTATGTCGGCCACCAAATGTGGAGCAAAATTTGAAAGTTAGATAAACTTGAGGGCATACTCCTTCACACTCATAAACCCTTGTATCAATTTTATAAATTCCAAAAACTTAGCTTTCCTAAGTTCTAGGGGGAAGAACCAATTAAGGAAGGCCACATTGAACTCCTCCCAATGTACCACATAGTTGACTCCCTTTTCCTCCTTTCATT
>JAOTQJ010115945.1:0-10826 GCA_025642045.1 Solanum sejunctum
GTTGAGACTAAAAGCATGACCTGTGAGTCTATACTTGATTGTGGATGCAATTGTCATGTGTGTTGTGAGCTTATTTTACTGTATTCATGCATTTTGTATGGACCCAGAACTTATCTTGTTACTCTAAAGTAGGTTTGGTGATGTGGTGGTTATGGAAATGATGTTATGCCTTTATTCTTTGAGTGAACCCACTTTTAGCCTAAATGACCCACTATATGAGTGAGTGAATCCTTTGTTCAAAACTTTTGAAATTATCATATACTTTTTCTTTCTTGATACCTTGCTAGCTTAACCTTGCTTGATGAAATACCTTGATATTAGCCTTGGTCTATCCTTGAACATGTGAACCTTGATTGAAGCTGAAGGCCTAAGTTGAGGGTGGCTACATTGGTGGACCTGATTTGAGGAATAGATATTGTGCACTTCACCTCAGGCTAAAATCCTAAGTTGAGGGTGGTCCTTATTGTGGTAAAGTAATAACAATAAGGTGGTTAGTTGAAAAATCAAGAAAAAAATAAAAAAGGCATGAACCGAGTGAAGAAAGAGAAAACAAAAGTGCCTTAAATGAAGAAAAAGTAGCAAAAATAAGTTTAAATCGAGGTACAGCTGAAAAAGAGAAAGAAAGCACTTGAGAAAAGTTGAAAACAGTAGAATAAAGATGGAGTGATTAAAAAAGGCTGGATTATGAAAGCTAAAAAGTGTTGGTAAACATAGTTCAAGGATAGCTTTTAGTCACTATTTGCCAAAAATACCACACCATAGAACCCTGAACTGATGCTACAAGCCTATAAATACTAAAGTGATCCAAATCCACTTTATCACCAAGCCAGAAGATGAGCATAGAGGCAAGCCTATAGTGTTAGTCAGTATGCATTGAATTTCAATTGTGAGAGTGAGAATGTTTCCGTAGTTCCTGAATTTTAAATGCTTTTAAGTGAGTATGAGGGACTTTTTTTCAGTAAGGGCAATTGTACTACTTGATTAGCATATGACTATACCAGTGACTGTGGATGGTTCATGCTCCTTAGCTTATCACAGTTAGATTGCATGGTATCTTATTATGTTCTTATTTGCTCAATCACTTTGCAACCCTATTTTGAAAATAGAAGTTGGGTACCTAAATCAGAGGAGTTGATATATATGCCAATAATATAGCCGCTATGTATTTCTCTTTGTCTACGTAGATTGAATCATAGCTTGAGGAAAAACAACAATTCTAAGTTGAGGGTGTTGATGTGCTGTCAAAACACAATACATTTGGTGCCTGAAACAAGAGATTTTGTGAGTCTTAAAGCGACTTTTTAGTGTTTTGATGTGTTTTTGTGTTAATCTTGCAGAAAAGTTAGGTTTGCATAATTTTAAAGAAAAGTTACAGATTCTAATGAAGCATAGACCTTATGAGTCCACCTACGAGTCGTAGCTCATCCTATGAGTCCACCTACGAGTTGTAGCTCAAGCTATGAGTCATAGGATGATGTTGTAGCAAGAATCAGAGACCAAAATTCAGAAATCCAATAAGTGAAGGTCACCTCTATGAGGCCATCATATGAGTTGTAAGTCACACTATGACTCAAATAGGAGGACTCGTAGCAAGAATCAGAGAGCCAAGATAGTAGACCAAAAACTGAAGACCAAGACTAACAGAACAACATACGAGTAGTAGCTCAAGTAACTCGTACCTATGGGTTATACCAGTTTAGTTCAAGATGCCAAGAACTTGATACGAAACCCCGACTATGAATTAAGGGTCATCCTACGAGTCATACCTATGTAACTTACCAGCTGCCAGCTATCTTTTTTGTGTAAATTCTAGGGTTGTTTTGTAAATACTATATATAGTGTAAGTTAGGTTTTGAGAGAAGAGTTCGACCAGTAGATATTGAGAATCACATTTTGAATCTTTTTTTAGTTTTTTAGAGTAGTTTATTGTTTTCTCTTGGAGACCCATTTTGGGGATTGCAAATCTTACCTTGTACTCATTGTTGATCAATCAAACTTATGGGTTTGCAACTTATAGTGCCTATTTTCTTTGTTGTTATTGGTAAAATTCTCAACTATACCTATTATGTGCATTCTTATGTGTTTTGCCTTAGCCATGCATAGCTACGTACCCACAACTTAGGGTTGTGGGAACCATGGGTAATTGACATTGAGATGACCTAGGTTTATTTCATTTCTATGATAGGTGTTTTTTTATGTATATTTATTTTCCTTAATTATTATTGTTGTTTGGTGGTGGCCAACACCAAACCCTACCTACTTTCACGAACCTGGCCAAGGTAGCGACGAATAAGAAAAGGAAAGTAGATGATAGAATTTGATTGATGTGTTCTCATCTAATCAACTGAGCCTAATCAAGGGGAAGTTAATTGGGACAATAGGTAATGGTCAGTTGGTTCGTCATGGTTGCCGACCATCCGCTATGGTGAAATTTGACGTTCACCTTCACAAGAGGGCTGGAAGAACCTAAGTTATCATCCTGCATGCAAATCACTAACTGTAGTTATGTTATCTAGGCTAATCAAGGTGAGAACCATGGGAACACAATTTCAAAGTTGTCCCCAAAATTGAGTGTTTCCTCGCATTATAGTTAATGGTAGTTTTATTTTGTTTTTGAAACACAAACTCTCCCCCACCCCCATTTAAAGATTGTAGTCATAAATACTAAAAATGTTTAGTGGTGAAATCTTGTAACCATGCCTTGTATTCCGTGTGGATTTGATCCTAACATTGGTTAGGTTAATTGCTGACAATGATTGCTTTCTTATTGGACCGTGAACATCATCATGCCCTCAGGTTTAATCAACTTTTGATGTATTCTCCTCACTTGGTGGTCGATCCTAGATCGAGGATGAAAAAATTTGTGATGGAGGTCTCTAAATTGGTGAGTGAAGAATGATGGCCTGCTTTGCTTATTAGTGACATGGACTTATCTCGGTTGATGACATATGCTGAGCAAATGGAAGAGGATAAATTGAGTAAAAGAAGGGGGCATGAGGCCAAGAGGGCCCAATTTGAGGGTAAATTCCAAAAGGGTGCTAAGTTTCATCAAGGCCAAGGTCCTCCTCTTACTATTAATAGGGGTTTTTCCAATGACCTCCCTAGGCCTCAATGTGTAGGTGGAATGGCTCCTAGTGATGTGTGCCCAAAATATGGAAATATCCATGGAGGCCCATGTTTGAGGGGTTCTAATGCATGCTTTGAATATGGGGAGCTTGGTCACAAGAAGGTAGATTGTACAAGAAACAATAGAAAGGTTTGGGGTGCTAATGCAATCCCATTAGGGAGAGTTGGTCCTCAAGGTGGTGTCCCAAGGAACATTCAATTTTATGCTCTACATAGAAGACAAGGGGTTGGTGAGGTCCCCTATGTTGTTACCGGTATGTTAAAAACCTTTGACTTTAATATGTATGCTTTGATTGATTGAGGTGCCACTTTTTCCTTTATTACTCCCCTTGTTGCTAAAAGGTTCCATGTTGTTCCCGAGTTGTTGTATGATTTATATGAAGTGTCTACTCTTATTAGTACCTCTATTGTTGCTAGGAAAGCTTATAGGAGTTGTCCTTTTACATTTTTAATTAGTTGTTACCTTGTGATATTGTCGAATTAGACATGGTAGACTTTGATGTCATTTATTGGGATGGATTGGTTGCATACCTACTATGCTTCTATTGATTATAGATCACGTGGGGTCATTGAGTGGGAAAGTCAAGATATGGTGATCAAGGGTAGATTCATTTCATGCATTAAAGCCCATAAGTTAATTTCTAAGGGGTGTTTGTATCATCTTGTGAGGATTAAATATGTGGAGTCCAAGGTCCCTCCAATTGAGTCGATCCCCATTGTAAACGAGTTTCTTGATATCTTCCCAAATGACCTTCCCAGTGTCCCTCCCGAAAGGGAGATAGACTTTGGAATAGATCTTTTACTCGATACTTAACCTATCTCCATTCTCCCTTACTGTATGGCACCAGTGGAGTTGAAAGAGTTATAAGATCAATTGAAAGATTTGTTAGAAAAGGGATTTATTAGACCTAGTCAATCTTCTTGGGGTGCTCCGTTGTTGTTTATGAAAAAGAAGGATGGGTCACTTAGAATATGCATTGATTACCGGCAACTCAATAGGGTCACTATAAAGAATATATATCCTCTTCCAAGAATTGACGATTTGTTTGACCAATTACAAAGGGCTAGCTTTTTCTCTAAGATTGATCTTCGGTCCGGGTATCATCAAGTAAGGTTGATGGAGTGTGATATTCCTAAGATGGTTTTCCAGACTAGATATGGGCATTATGAATTTGTGGTGATATCTTTTGGGTTGACTAATACACCGGCCATCTTCGTAGACCTAATGAATAGGGTCTTCAAACCCTACCTTGATTCCTTTGTCGTAGTCTTTATTGATGATATTTTGATCTATTTACATAGTAGGGAGGAGCATATGGGTCATTTGAGGGTTGTGTTGCAAAGATTGAGAGAGGAGAAATTGTATGCTAAATATGACAAGTGTGAATTTTGGTTAAAGGAGGTTGCGTTCTTAGGTCATATGGTGTCAGGAAATGGCATTAAAGTGGATGCTAAGACGATTGATGTGATTAGGAATTGGCCTAGACTATTGATCCCGATGGATATTAGGAGTTTCTTGGGCCTTGCGGGTTATTATTGAAGGTTTGTGAATGAGTTCTCCTCCATTGCTTCCCTTATGAAAATGTTGACTCAAAAGAAAGTTAAGTTTGTGTGGATCGATGAATGTGAGAAAGCTTCCAAATATTGAAAGATAGGCTTGTGTATACTCCTATATTGTCACTATCAGAAGGACTTGAGGGTTTTGTTTTGTATTATGATGCATCTAAAGTTGGTTTAGGTTGCGTGCTAATGCAAAATGGTAAGGTCATAGCCTATACTTCTAGACAACTCAAAGTGCATGAAAAGAACTACCCTACCCATGACCTTGAATTAGCCGCCATGGTGTTTGCATTAAAGATTTGCCGTCATTATTTATGTGGGTTGCATGTTGATGCCTTCACCGATCATAAGAGGCTCAAATATGTCTTCACTCAAAAAGATCTCAACTTGAGACAAAAAAGGTGGCTAGAGCTCCTTAAGGACTATGACATGAGTGTGCATTACCATCCATGTAAGGCAAATATTGTGGCGGATGCTTTGAGTTGAGTTTTTATGGGTAGCCTAACTCATGTGGATGGTGGCGATATGGAGATGGCTAGGGAGGTTCATAAATTGGCTAAATTGGGGGTTTGGTTGGAAGATATGGGTAATGGTGTAGTTATTGTTGATGGTTCTACATCTTTATTGGTTGATAAGGTGATAGCAAAACAAGATCTAGACTCTTCTTTCATGAATTTAAGGCCTTAGTGAAAGAGGGCAAAATAGAGATTTTCTCCCAAGAGAGAGATGGGGCTCTTAGATACCAAGGTAGGTTGTGTATGCCTTGTGTTGGTGGTTGAAGGGAGAGAATTCTTGATAAGACCCATAATTCTTATTATTTTATCCACCCTGTTTCCACTAAAATGTATAGATACTTGAGGGATGTGTATTTGTGGGGAGGCATAAAGAGGTACATTGCCAAATTTTTTTCCAGTTGTCATAGTTGTCAATAAGTCAAAGCTGAGCAACAAAGGACGGATGGCCTAACCCAAGACATAGAGATTCCTACTTGAAAGTGAGAGGTGATTAATATGGACTTTGTGGTTGGGTTGTCCAAGACTAGGAAAGGTTTTGATTTCATACGGGTGGTGGTTGATAGGATGACGAAATCAGCTCACGTTCTACCAGTTAAGACCACATATGGGGTTAAAGAGTATGCACGATTGTACATCTAGGAGTTAGTGAGGTTACGTGGGGTTCCTTTATCCATTATATTAGATCGTGGTGCACAATTTACTTTACACTTTTGGAGGTCTTTTCAAAGAGGTCTTGGTACCAAAGTTCACCTTAGTATGACCTTCCACCCTTAAACGGACGGCCAAGCTTAAAGGATAATTCAAACACTTGAGGATATGCTTAGGTCTTGTGTTTTGGATCTTAAAGGTAGTTGGGATGACCATCTTCCGTTGATTGAGTTTTGCCACAACAATAGTTATCACTCTAGCAACAGTATGGCTCCTTTTGAGGCTCTTTATGGGAGACCTTGTAGATCATTGATGGGTTGGTTTGATGTTGGAGAGGTGGATTTATTGGAGTCGGATCTGGTTATGAATGTTCTTGAGAAGGTTAGGATGATTAGGAAAAGGTGGAGCACAGCCCAAAGCCTTCAAAAATCCTATGTTGATGTGAAAAGAAGAGACCTTGAATTCAAAGTGGGTGATTGGGTTTATTTGAAGGTTTCTCCAATAAAAGGTGTGGTTGTTTTGGTAAAAAGGAGAAGTTGAGTCCAAGGTATATTGGTCCTTATGAGGTGATAGAGAGGATTGGCAAGGTAGCTTATGAGTTGAAGTTGCCTAGTGAAATAAATTTGGTTAATCTGGTATTCCATGTTTCTATACTGAGGAAGTATGTTGGTGATCCTCATGCTATTGTGCCTCTTAATGTTGTGGGTTTAGTTGAGGATAACTTAACTTATAAGGAGGTTCCAATTCAGATCTTGGATAGGCAAGTAAGAATATTGAGGAACAAGGAGGTGCCATCCATTAAGGTCCTTTGGAGGAACCAACAAGTTGAAAGTGCTACATGGAAGGCCGAAGTGGATATACAAAAGTAGTATCCTCATCTTTTACATTCCACTCAAGCCTAAGGTACTAATCCTAAGTCCCATATGTGATTTCAAGTCTTACATTTAAGCCCTTATGTCATTCATATGCATTCATGTTTAAGTGGGTAAACTTATGATGATATTACACTTATGTTGAGAATTTGAAAATGATGTTTTACACGTCATGTTGCATTCTTGTTGGGGTTGATTTATGCATGATCACTCTTGTGTTGTATGTCTCTTGTACATTCGAGGGCAAATATTCCCAAAGGGGAGATATTGAAACGACCTCAAAAAGCGCCTAAAAATGTGTTTCAAAATGCCCAAAATTTTAGTTTCCATATATCTTTAAATTTGTTCTTTATTTTAAAAATCTGACTTCATGTTTGTAATCAGGAGGTTAAAATTAGGTAAAATAGGGTGTAATCCTGATTTAAGAGTGAAAGATTAACAATTATAAATTTTTAAGTAACAATTTCCATAGAGCAATTTGCACCCCTGGCGTGACGCGCCAAGGGCACGCTCATGTATAATTCCTTCTCCGCGTCCTATCCACAATGAGGAGAGGTGTATTTTCCCTAACGGTGTTTTTCCTGTGCGGTCCAAATATTCTAAGTGTTGGTCCCAAGTTTTCTAAAATGTTTTTTATTTATACTTAACCAAGTTTCACTCTTATATCATCCAAAATATTTCTCAATACTCCACAAAACACTTGTCCATATTTTCACTCCAAAATTCAAGTCTCAAAACCCTCATCCAGAACTAAGGATTTTCTTCAGGCTTCAAGTCTCCATCTTCAATCTTCACCAAGAACTTCTCCAAAGCTAAGGTATATGGTGTTAAATCATTGGGTACTTCTACCCATGGTGCCTAAGCCACCTTTTTACTAATGTTGTATGATCTAAAGTTGATCTTACATGTGGGTCTTACACACTGAGAAATTTTCTGAACAGTGATTTTAGTTCATGAAAGTATGATTGTTTTAGCATGTTTTGAGCTCCAAATTTTGGATCTAATATTGGACGTGATGAGGGGTTTTGATGTGAATGTATTGGGGGTGTTGCAAGGTGTTGATTGATGGTTTTACTACAGATTCTTTTGCATGATTTCATCTCTAAATTGCATAGTATTTTACCCCTATTTCACATATCCCAAGTGTTTGATAAAATGTGAGGCTATGGTTTCTTAAGGAAATGAAGGTTCAAAGCATGAGATATGATATTGATGATGTTATGATGATGAAATAAGCTTATGCATCTAATTATTCCTATATGAAGTGTTGCACTATAGCATATGATAAATCCTATATAAAGTGTTGCATTAGACCATACCCGATCCGGGGGAACAAGAGCCTGGGTAATCATGTTGGGGGTTTATACACATCAACCATACAAGGGTTTATACTTCATCACCATGTTGATGAAACGTGATTATCATCAACCATGTGAGGGGTTTATACCATACAACCACCAAGGGGTTTATACCTTGAATAGCTAGCTTGGTCTCTTCTACATGTATGATACCTGATATGAGCATGAGCTACTTAAGCATATTTTATTTACGCATTGAACATACATGTCATATTGCTATACTATGCCTATTCTCTAATGTATGCATTTTGAGTATGATGTCTATTTATTGTTGCATTACATCCCACATACTTAGTACATTTAAAAGTATTAACGCATACTCTTGCCTACATGATGTCACCATATAGGGACCAGTGCTCAAGTTGATCATCCTCCTTCTCTACATGGCTAGATCGGTTCTACTCAAAGCTAGTTGGTGAGTTCTCTACTTCGGGGGCCTTAGTATATGTTGTTATTATTATGTATTGAGACTCTTTCTTATGTTCTATTTTGACTATGAGAGTGAGCCCAGTTACTTTATCTTGGCCCCTGCCCTATCTATATATTTAGAGGTGCTTGTTGGACAATTTATGTATCTATCTTATGAGTTATGACTTCTTGGCCATTATTAATGTTGTTTTGTAAGCTATCCCTTTACCCCTTAATCTTATTTTATGTATGTTAAATGCTTTCTATACAAATGATTTGTCATGGTATGTTGACAGGCTTGATTAGGGTTCCTTCGAATTCCCCATTCGCCATGTCACGTATAGGCCCTAGGCTTGGGTCGTGACAGTTTTAAGACCCTAATCATGAAATCCACAAACTTAGTTGATGCATAAGTCAACCAAACAACTACAACAATACTCAAATGCTCATCCCTAGCCCGGAAAGATACTTAGGAATTTCATCTACCCTCATTCTCACTTGGGGACAAAACCTGAACCAAGGATCAAGCTTAAAGAAGTAACTAACCCATTGTAGTTTACCAAATAAATCGACCATGCTTAACCATCATATCACAACCTCATGGGTTATACAATCATTGAAAGTATGATATGTAAGTAGCCAAACCACCTCAAAACCTCCAATTTAACTAAGTCCAACCAAAATCACAAAACAAGACCTTATGCAATAAGAACATAAACATCCCCTAAACCCTTCTAGCAACAATAGACTCACATAATCATACCCTACTAGCAATAAAAGGAATAATGAAAAGAAAAATAACTCCCAGAACCATCAAAGCATGCACAACAATATTAAGAAAAGCCTTTAACATACCGATAGCATCATCGGGCACCTCTTCCACTCCTTTCCTTCTCTAAAGAGCATAGAACCAATTATATCTTGGAGCATATCCTTGATCAACATCACCATCTCTACCCTTTTTTCACCTATGAGGACAATCTATTATCTTGTGACCCTCCACTCCACAAACATTGATTTTCTTCAAGCACGGGCCATCATGGTGTCTACAATATTTTGGGCACCTACCAAAAAGTACCACACTACCACTATCTTTGAGACTTTGGAACTTTCCTTCACCACAGGCCTCTTGGCCTCCCTACCTCTCCTGTTCCTCAACTTTTCCTCCTCCATTTGTTTGGCATAGGTTATCAAGTGGGATAAATTCATGTCACTAATCAACATAGCGGACTGGCACTCCTCACTCACTAAGTCAGACATTCTCATCATGAATTTACTTATCCTAGACCTTGGATCGGCCACCAATTGGGGAGCATATTTTGAAAGTTGATTGGACTTAAGGGAGTACTCCCTCACACTCAAGGAACCTTATTTTAAATTCATGAATTCTACCATCTTATCCTCCCTAAGCTCAAGTGGGAAGAACAGATTAAGAAAAGTCATCTTGAACTCCTCCCATAGAACCACATTGTCAACCCGCTTCTCTTCTTTCCATTGATTAAACCATATTTGTACAACCCTCTTGAGTTGGTAAGTTGCTAACTCTGCCTTTTTCTCTGACCTAACACCCATGATGGCCAATGCCTGTAAACCTCATCAATGAACTCTTGAGGGTCCTCATCAACCTTTGACCCATAAAATACCGATGGATTCATTCCCATAAAGTCTCTCACCTGAGATGCTAGAGTGGGAGCATGAGGAGCTTGGGCTCCTTGGTTGGATCGATTAGCCACAACTAGTGCAAGTAAGGTAAGAGCATCCCAAATTTATTCATGAACTGGTCTCCCATCTTGAGGAGCGAGAGGGGTCGGTTGCTCCTTGGGGGTGCAAGCTCTTCTTCCTCTTGTGTTAGGCATGATCTAGCATATCAAAGAATAATCATTAGGGGGAAAACTTATGTTAACTCTATAGCACGACTTAGAACATGAAAAAGGGAAACATTTCTTAAAATGTCTCATAGCCTCTTACTCATAGTTGTGATGCACAACACAACCATGAATAAGACTCTAATAGACACAGTGTGTTAGACTCTAAGGATCTAAAAATCTAGTGCTCTGATACCATCTTTGTCATGACCCAAGTCTAGGCTTAGACATGACCAGCGAATAGGAAACTAGAAGGAACCTCTAATAGTTCATAGCATATCATTACATATCTTTGGTCGCGGAGGCAATTAAAATGACAAATAGAGATAAGCATAAACAAGGGGAATTAGGACTAAGTGAGCGAGAGAGAAAGGGATAATAAAACTTAAAATATCATAGATGAGTCAAAGCTCAAGCATAATACACAACTTGTCCAACAACACCTCTAAACTTAGATACTTAGCGGGGGCCAAG
>JAOTQJ010115956.1:0-10825 GCA_025642045.1 Solanum sejunctum
TACAGCGGGTCGATTTGCCCATGGGCCGGCTTTGCTTAGCGGAGACATAAGGAGCTGGGCTGGGATGGCATCATGACATGTGAGTGCTGCCGAGTTCGCCCCGGCTCACGGGAGTGCGTGGCACCATTGCCTCATCTCCATAAATGGACATGATGACCTTTATGCTTTATGGTACGTGAACGCTTGGCACCGTCGCCCTGGTTTACGTATGCTCGTTTGAGGTTTATGTTGGAAATTTCGAAGATTTAAAATTTCTGGTATTATGCTGTGGTATGGCGCGCGTTTGGAGGTCACCATCATTCCCGTCTGATGTGCATTATTTTGATGTTTGAAAAAATTAAATATTTTTATGTTGACGTACAGGTTTGACTTCTATATTTTCTTATGTGGATTGTTATTTCACTTATATTTTGGGCTTTCTGCTTTACATACTTGGTACGTATTTTGTGCTGACCCCCTCCTTTCGGGGGTTGCGTTCATGCCCGCAGGTACAGACGAATAGGTTAGAGGGTCATCTTCTTAGGACTTCCGTCCACCGTTAAAGTGCTCCCTTGCATCAGGAGCAGATCATTGGTATATACTTGTACATGTTCATTTTGTATGTTGCATTTATATATATATATGCGAGCGTATGATGGGGCCCTATCCCGTCTTATGATAATTTTTCTGTACATAGAGGTCTATGGATACATGTGGGTGTGGGAAATCATATTAGTATGATCCCGTTTGTATGATATATTTGTTGGTCGATTCTACTGCAGCAGTGACCTTGTCGGTCCGCATGTATATATATGTATATATGTTCATATGGCAATGTCTGGTACTGTTTGGTTCGCTGTTTGCAGGTGAGGCTAGTTAGAAAAATAGAGAAAACTCTGTCGAAATTTCGTGAAATTCCTTAGCTGTCGTGAATGGAAATTCGGTATAGTATATGTCTGGGTGCCCTATCGGCACCAATCATGGCCCCTAGGTTGGGTCGTGACACAACTAATAACTTACTTGAACTTTTGGAGGACTCCCAGCAATGCCTCCACCTGGTTTTCATGAAGATCTGCAGCTACAATCACAGGAAGAGTGTTGTCCGTACCCAAAAATACATACCTAAGGTGTTGGGGTAGCTCCTTCAGCTCAACAGCTGGAGGCTCCTCAATGGATGGTTTAGCTGGCGGTGTGGACTTGTTCTGTAGGTCAATTCCAACTTTCTGGGGACAAATGGCCTGGTTACCCTACTTTGCAAGACATTTATGGTTTCTGCATACTCACTAATACCATCATCTGGGAAGTTTATCAACAATGTTGCTAGTGTGTCTACAATTATTGTTTCCTCAAGAGAGATCTCAGATAGACAATCATCCTCAACATCGAGGATAAATATCACCGCCACCTCTTTAGGTCTCTTCATTGTAACATATGCATTGAACTTCACCTCTTCCGTATTGAGTCTGAAAGTCAGCTCTCCTCGCTTCACATGTACCAATGCCCTGCCAGCAGCCAAAAGTGGACTCACAAGGATGATGGGAACCTCAAAATCCACCTGACAGTCCACAATAACAAAGTCTGCCAGAAAGATGAACCAACCCACACGAACCAGAACATCACATAGAATCCCCAAGGGCTACTTTATCGATCTATCCACCATGAGTAGCCGCATTATAGTGGGTGTGGGGGCTCTTAAGCCCAGCTGCCTGTAAACTGCTAGCGGTATCAAGTTGATGCTGGCACCCAGATCACAGAGAGCTCTTGCAAAATCAAAGGCTCTAATAGTACATGGGATAGTAAAAGTTCTCGAATCTTTCTTCTTTTCTATAAGAGATCTTATAGCGATGGCACTACAGTGGTGGAGATTGTTTGCCAGCTCAATCACGGGTGACCTCTTCTTAGTCACTAAATCTTTTATGAACTTAGCATAGCCTGGCATCTACTCAAGTGCCTCCACTAGAGGAATGTTCAATGAAATCTCTTTTATCATAGATAATAACTTCTGAAACTTACCATCTTCGACCTTCTTCTGTAACATCGGTAGGAAAGGTGGTGGTGGCTTAAGAATGGCTGGCAACCGTTGGGTCACTGTTGGTCTCACCTCAGGCTCTTTAGTAACCTCAGGCTCTGCTGGTGTTACCTCTACTTCTTCACTCAAGTCATCAACACGGGGTTAGGCATCTTGCCTTTAGCTTCATCTAAACCTATATTATTGGGCACAACAGGGTCAAAAAGTACCTTACTGCTCCTCGTAGTTACTGCCATGCAATGACCATCATTCTTTGGTTTTTGAATAGTTCGCTCGGCAATGACTCAACTTTTCTTTAGTTTAAGCTGCTAATAGTTGACCCATCTGCTGCTCTAGTTGCTTGATTGAGGTGGAATGGGAGTTGACCAATTGTCGAACATTGGACATCTCTCCTTTTATATCTCGTATCCCTATATTCGTGGGCTCAACCTATCAAGTACCTTTACCATCATTTCTTCTAACTTTGAATTTCTACGACTATTATTTTGATGCTCATGATTCTGATAACCGTCTCTGTTCTGCCAGTTTCCTTGATAGTTTTGATCATGACCATAGTTCCGACCTTGATTACTAGAGTTGAATGGCCGGTAACCCCTTGGCTGCCTAAGAAGTTTGCCTCTTTGTCAAAGTTATAACCTTGATCATCATACCTAGGCATTGTGTCTACAACTTTTACCTTTTTTGCTCCTCCTAAGAATTGCTTTGAAAACAAGTCTAGTTGGGTCTTTATGTATGCCATGTCTTGATCCCGTTCCTTCTCCTTTCGTCGTTGCTTCTCCATCATCTCAAAGATGAGCTCCGAATAGTCTCCATCTCTAATGTACCATGCTTTGTTGTTCTTGGCTATCTGATCTAAGATCACCACGATGTTCGAGAAAGTCCTAGACATGTATGACCCCCCATAAGCAGCATTAACGATCGACTTAGTCATAAAATTGCAGGACCTGTAGAAGACTTTCTTCAAATGCTCATCTGTGAGGAGATGATTGGGGCACTACTTAAGCTTCGACTTGAATCGCTCCCAAGTCTCATGTAGTGCTTCATTCGGCAGTTGCTTATGAGAGCCAATGTCATCTGTGATTTTGAGTTGTTTTGATTAAGGGAAGAACCTATCTAAGAATGCTTCCTTTAACTCTCCCCAAGTATGGATGGAATCATGTGAAAGCTCATTCAGCCACTTAGTTGTCGCACCAGAAAGAGACAATGAGAATAACCGCAACCTAATTACTTGCTGACTGACCTCAGGAATCTCAGACGATTGGCATGTTGCTAGAAAGTTGAGGATGTGCTGATTTGCATCCTCAGTTGCTGCTCCGCTAAATAAATATTTCATTTGTAGCATCTGCAAAATGGTGCTAGTGATAGTGAACTTAACACTCGCGAGCAATGAGGGAAGTACAATTGCCCCAGTGGTGCCAGCACCCTTATCATTATCATGCACGGCTTGGGGCGGCTGAGTCACTTGGGGTCTCACACCAGGCAGCGATACCTGTTTAAGTGGTGTTATAGGTGATACCTCATCCCAGCATTTTCACCATCACCCAGACTGTCATTTCCCCCACCTGCCAGGTTCACCACCAATTCACTCTGTCTAGCTGCTTCGCGTTCTTGGGCATTCATTCAACAAATTGGTTTAGTAAGATCTGGGTCGTAGGAAGCAAGTTCTTCACCCTTGCTTTGAGTGTTTGACATGCAACGCCGGCTCCCTACCAAGAAACAAAAACAAGAAATAAAAGTAAAATTAGGGAACAGTATTACAAACTAAAAATAGAAACTAATAGACTATTACTTTGTCATATTCCGAGGCAACGACACCAAAATTTGATACGCCCAAATTTACACTCCAAATGAAATAGTAAAGCGATCGTTGATCAAATATAGAACTCAACCAGAGTTGAGGTCGATCCCATAGGGAATGCATGAGAATATATCTATTAGCATTATTTTTAGATATAATATCTATTCCCAAAACAAAAGTGCATAAAGTAAATATGGGGGTTTTGGTTTTTTTCAAACTAACTTACCAAAGTAAAGTAATAAATGAGTACAAGAATGACTAGATTTCAAACAATTTATGCGAAGCTAGGATTGTGTTCCCCATGACAACTAATGTGATAGCTAAATCTAGTGGTAAACTCGTTCATGATTATGTATATAAGATCTAACAAGTTATGTAACATCTAATTCACCTCTCGGTCCCTCTTAAATGCATATCATTCATCACCTTTCGGTATCAGAACGTCTACGTATTAACCCTTGTTATTTATCCTGGAATACTTTCACCTTTCAGTCTCAAGCATTTAAACTAGGTTAAAAACCTCGAATTCCCATCATAGAGATCTTTTCCTAATCAAAACATCCCTTTTAGGTATTCAAAGAATAAAGGCTTACCCTAATGCGTCGACTCATCAAGAAAGAAATTATAATGAAGATTACTATGATATATACGCTAATCATTCCCGAGATTTACCCCATATTTGCCTATCTTATTGATTTGTCATAGTTTTCACAACCCTAGTTGTGGGATTAGCCTAACATATTCAAGAAATAAAACTCGCAATGATACAAGGAATTCATAATAGAAGACTTACTATTGAAGAATCAATGATCCACAGGTTATAAGCTTGAATTCAGTAAGCAAAATCCCAAAATCTTGTTAAATCTCTAAGAAAAATTTTATTTTTTAATGTTTTCTAGCTCTAACCGTCCAAGACTAACTAAAAACGAAATAAAATAACTATTTATATATAAAGAAAACCTAATCCTAATTAAAATAGAAAAAAATCCTTCAGCATGGACACAATTCACCAAACGCTCCGTGTGAAGGTAAATGGACCATTTGATGGTCCGTTTGGTTGCACTTAATTTCTTCTCCAACAGCATCTCCATGTGCTAGTAGACGATCCATGCGAATTCGGACGGTCTGTGAAACAGGTCGTCTTCTTGGCCTTAACGTTTTCCAGCTCTCCTTTGATTTCACGAACCCAGTTATGGACCATGGTTGGTCACACGGCCCGTGACACGTCCAGTCTTACCTCACTTAGCGCGGAATCTTCAACTTTCGACAGTACACAATCATGTCACCTCGACGGCAGATGTAACAGTCTGTTCATTCCAGACGAATCATTTAGTGCGCCGTCTGGCACCCCTTAACCCATTTTGCTTGCTTTTCAATGGTGATGCCTTCACGTCACTTTGATGTCCCAACACACGGCCTGTCTCATTGGTCACGGCCCGTGAAATGTGCCATCATATTTGCCTTGGATAATTTGCACGACCATGCCACCCCATATGGCCAAGTGTGAGGCCACAAAGGACCTCATGACTCGTGGGAAGTCACACGAGCCGTGGAGGTCCACGTGGACCCTCACTTCGCCTCCATTTTTCTCTAGTTGCCTGGACCACTTCAAAATGCCCATATTTTGGCCTCTTCACCTTCATTTTACCTTCATTCATCCCTCTATCCATGCCTTAATAATTTTTCCTAAAAAACAATAAAAACATATCAAAACAACACATTTGCTTGAGAACTTGCATGATTTCTTTGTTTAAGGTGTTATAAAAATTGTGGCTCATCATGGGGCAACCCGAATAACAGGTTACCTTGCAACTAGTGCTTGCAGGTTAGCAATTGCATTTATCTTTGCTCTAAATTTGCTTGTGTATTTGTTTTTCTTCAAATCATTAGAGGACATACATGTGCTAATCAGTTCTTGCAGTTGTTTCTAGTTTGTGCATACTGGTTTTCTTTGGTAGATTGCTCAATGTCTATTCTTTATATATTGTCTTGCCTGTTGCTACTTCCCTTAACTAACATGTGGTGTCTTGGATTTCGAAGCGACTGATTCTTGTATGTAATAGAACTAACTACTTGAATCCCAGGAGAAAAAAAGGAGAGAGAGAGAGAGAGAGGGAGAGACAGAGAGAGAGAGAGAGAGAGAGAGAGAGAGTTGATGTATTAAAAATTGTAACTAGAATCTGGGAATCTCTGCATAAAGATCTCATGAAATAATGTTGGTGTATCAACTAAATCATCCCGTCGTATTTGGTTTGGTATTGCTACCGCACATGACTTCGAGAGTCATGATGATATTACTGAGGAACGTCTTTATCAGAATATTTTTGCTTCTCACTTCGGTCAATTAGCAATAATTTTTCTGTGGACTTCCGGAAATCTGTTTCATGTAGCTTGGCAAGGAAATTTTGAGTCGTGGGTACAGGACCCTTTACATGTAAGACCTATTGCTCATGCAATTTGGGATCCTCATTTTGGTCAACCGGCCGTAAGGCATGCTTAAAATTTTCAATCACCAAAGTCATAAATTCACTTATGAGTTGTTTTTATTAGCGATAAACATTAAAGTGCAGCTTGATAATCAATTGTCAATTAGAGTTCTTAAAAATATGCCATCAGTAGTTATGTATATCGTATGCTGTCATGGGCATTTGGTTTACCAGTTACTTTGAATATTAATGGAGTTTTTTTTTTTTTTAAATTTTCAATCATGTCACCTTTACTTCTATGTGCATGTACAATTTTAATATCACTGTTGTTGGATAAGTTGACCAACTTCAACAAAATTAAGCATTTCATGATATTTTTCTAAGTTTTTCATTCAGTATTTGCTATTCACATTGAAGTTTAACTAATTTGAATTCACATCAGGTAGATAGTAGGATCTCATAATATTTAAACTGTGTCAACTTATTGATTTTACCAGCTACACCACCAAGTGATGACGGTCATTCCACTTGCAACATAGTTTATGATGAAATCATTCAAAAGGAAATCCACTGCTACTTTTGTGACCGTTAATCAACAGGAGTCTTTATTTTCATTTATCTTTCCACCATGTAGCTAGCACTTCTCAACCATTTTCTCTAATTTTACAATTTGCACTAGGAATATTTGTCCTCGCACAAGGTATATTTTTTAATCAATTACAACTTATTTGGGACTAACACATAGTTATTTTTGTAATCTCATTTTCAATTTTCCCGTACAGACGTCATAAGGAAATCGAGGCTTTAAGGTTACTGAACCTTACCACTCTTTCATGTAAAGAATTAGAACCTACTATAATTAAAATATCATTCTGTATTTGTCTGTACAAAAAAAAAATTAAGTTTTGCTTGTGGATGAAGCTGTGTATTGTGGACTATTGTTATGTTCCTTCCAAGCTAAGTCCATCTTTCTCTAAATTTAATTAATTAGTACTACTGATGTCAACAATTCATACGACCTTTCCTACTGTATTTTTTTCCTCTTTAAAGTACTTTATCTGCTTTAATGGTTATTATAGATGCAATTTATACTATGTCTATTATCAAAAATGGATTTGGTCTTTTATATTTTTTAAAACAAGTAATTTGGGTCTTCCACTTAACATTAAAAATTTATTGTCATTCTTCTTTCCTTAGAGCTCAAAGAGAAATAAAGAGATGAAGGATCTCGAGTTCTCATTTGTTCTTTGTAGAGCAGGCTCTCATGTGCCTAATATAACTATATCAGGTAGCTACTAGCTTTTGGTTCTTATATAGATGGTATTCAATGATTATATGAAATCATTTTGTCCATGTCTGTTCAACTTATATTTATATTTATCTTCTATTATAATAAGTGTTGAGTCTAGTTATATTAATGTGGACGGTATTAGTGTTGAATCTGGATAAATACCTTTGCCACTATATTAGTGTTGAATCTGGATAAATATTTATACCGTCCATGCATATTCTACTTATATTAATGTGTTTTAGCTTACGGAAGACTTCTTTAAAGTCGCCATAATCTTTAACACTTTCTATGATATTACACTTACTTACCTGAATCATGAGTATCTCTAATCTCTCTTTTTTTCCTTCAGAAGAAGATATGAATGCTTATGATATTATTCAACTCTCACATTGCTAAAAAAGACTACTCATCCCTGTCCTTTGCCACTATATTAGTGTTGAATCTGGATAAATATTAGTGTTGACTCAAAAGAAATACCTTTGCAAAGGTATTTCTTTTGTTCTCTGTATTTGTTAATTGTGTTAATATTTTTTTGGATTTCATTATTACGTTAGTAGTTGATATTGTGAGTAGAAAACATATATTTATCCTTAATGCTTCAAGTCTCGAATCTTCTGAGGAAATATTTACTACTGTAGATGCACTTAAAAGCGAATTCTTTTTAATATTTTTGAACAGTACTGGGAGAAGGCAGAGTGTTTCAATTTGAAATCATTTCAACAATTGCAGCTTTGCACATCGCTGGCGGCACTATCAAGGTGTTTTAAGGTCTCGTCAAATATCTATCACCTGTGGTGTCCATGAGGAATCTACTGACTTTTTTGGCTTCAGGGGTATGGTTGTCCAGGTCACTCAATAACTGGAAGTGCTACTGCTGCTGCAGAAGTTGTCAGAGTTGATGCACAACTCAAATGCTAGAAATTCTACTGCTGATACATTTCAAGTCAGTTAATCTAGTGCTCTAAGTCCTAAATCACTGGAGTCAAGTGTGGTACTTGATGTTCAGAATAGTGACTGCGGTAATAGGCATACCATATTAGTCACAAAACAAGGAGAGATGTTCAGTTGGGGAGAAGAGACAGGGGATGTTTTGCAGAAATAGAAGTCAATGTACATTTATCTTTTCTTTTGGTCATAACTGTTAGCAATAGTACGGCGTATCGATCGGTTCAATTTTAAAGTTTATCTGTTTGACTTATTAATTATCATTTGTAGATATGCTATATTATTATTGAATCATTAAGATATTGACTTATCGGTTATTGATTGATACATGTCCATTCCCGGGTCGTTTCCTGGCATCGAACAGTCTCTTTTCTCTGGATTTAGGAAAGGCTTGCTGTATTTGTGTACAAGCTAAAGTTTTTTGAGCCTCCGTAGAAGCGCAGATCGAGTGAGTTTCCGCTTCTTACCGCGAAGATCTTCGATCCGAACCTTCGCATCAAGCATTACTCAGACGGAATTGACTGACTGATAGTTGCATCGGATCTAGAACAAACCTGGCGACCCTGTCTCTTAGGGATTTTTTGGGGAATCGGGATTTCTCTCTTCCACTGAGCTAATAGTCCGTCGTGCGAGCCTCCCACTGGGGGCTCGAAGGATCACAAATGAAAGAATCGAAAGAGAAAGAGAACCACCGAAGTCGCTGTGCAGATACATTTAGTCCACGTATACATGTTTGTATAAATATAACTCAAAACGTGCACGGGCCACCTCTTCCTAATTTTATAATAGTGCAGATTTAATGTGAAATGACTTAAAAAGGTGTGAATAAACAACAACAACAATAACATACTCAGTGAAATTCCACAAGTGAGGTCTAAGGAGGGTAGATTATATGCAGACCTTACCACTACCACATAGAAGTAGAGAGACTATGAATAAAAAGAACATAAAACATTAAAATATGTTTTTTGTGTCTATTGTTTGTTCTTTTCTGAATTGTACCATCAAAAAAATAAAAAAATCATCGTACTAAAGCAAAAATGAATTTAGATCATTCAATATTTTTTTCTTGTACGCGTTTGTGAGTTGAAGTTATAAAGACTTAGTTTAATAAAGAAAGAATTGTTATAAATTAAGATGTTAGGGTGTCACGATCCAAAAATTGGCGTGATGACACTTGCTAAATTCCACCAGAACAAGTCAGCCTTTACTGAAGGGATAATGAACATATCGCCCGGAAGTAATTAACTAAAGTAGATAACTAAAGTTGAGAATTTTCATAAACTTAAATACCATCCAAGAATTGGTTGTCACGCGTATAAGGCACTAACAATACAGAAAATCAAAGAAATACAAGTCCAAACTATTCTTCTCCTCGAATAGAACAAGTACAAAAGAAATAGAAACAAGAGAGTCAGCCAGCTGTCAACAACTATCTCTCTACGTCTCTTGGGAAGCCTCGGAGGATCAAGAAAAATACTATTCACTGTTCAAGCTCATAACCTACACAAGTGTAGAAGCAAGGGGTGAGTACCAAATACTATGCGGTACCCAGCAAGTCAACTAACACAACAAAGGAAGTCTAATAGAATACACAAACTTCTTTTCGTCCCAGTTGATCTTCATGACTACAACCTGCTCAGAAAATTATTCCAACCAAGCAATACATAATACATAATAAAGATGGTATTTCACCATATCACAATTCCAAAGCACAATCTAAAAATGATACCACAATCAATTATAAAAATAACACATGCTATGCAATAATATGCAAGAGCAAAATGCAATGCTTATACAATAATCGCCGACAAAGACCTCGGCATTATAACATCAGTAAAAATATCTCAATATCACATCATCGTTGACAAAAATCTCGGTGTCACAATATCATCATAAATACGCCGACAAAGACCTCGACATCACAATATCATCATAAATTCGCCAGTAAAGACCTCGACATCACAATATCATTATAAAGTTTTTAACATCATAATTTCGCCGACAAAGATCTCGGCATTATATCTCGACCGTAAAGACCTCGGTCCCAATATTTTTCATCTCACTCATATTAATATCTAGAATCAATGCAAATATGCATGTCATGGAATGAATGAATATGATATAAATTCCACAAACACATTCACTCATTATCTTCAACCATAACAATATATATATCAAAAATATAAAATTCTCATCACTTCACCGCATTTATCAATTCAAATACCATAATAACATGCCAACTTGCATTCACGTTTTTTAATCATATCATTTCTTATAATATTAAAATATTTCACGTATCACACGTAGGAGAAAAGAAAATTTGAGAATTTTACGAGAATTACAAAGTTTTTAAA